>JAEIFM010000037.1:1800000-2062500 GCA_018901885.1 Zaprionus kolodkinae | reverse complement strand
CAGATAATCTACGCTTAATTCTATGTGCATAAAATACATTCTGCTTATCTCTCCCTCTCTCCCTCTCTCTCTCTCTCTCTGCTCCCTCTCAAGTTATCAAAGTTTCGCACCCCCCTTGTCCCCTTGATTTTGCGCAGTCAAATTTGAGCATAGATTGTGCTATTAATATACTATATTCTCTAAATATAATGCCATTCAGAATCGACGAACTTTGAATGCCAGCGCAAATTGGCTTTAATGGACTTAAAGAAAATGCGAGGGAAATGGGAGAAGCGTCGCTGTCGCCGTGTTGCTTGGTGACTTTGTGCGTCTTGGGGCGCTGACTCAACGGTTCAATTGAATTTGATGCGGTCTCCGGCGTCATGGTATTCTTGGACTATGAAATCTAGATAACAAGTTACTGGCAACAACTTGTGGCAAGCATAATTACAAGCAGCCAAATGACAGACATAACAGTTGCAAACACAGCAATCGAGGCAGCAGCCTTGGCAACATTCTCCTCTATGCCCTCCCCCTTCCCCCTTTATGGGGTGTGCTCATAATGAAGCTATAAATTTGAAAGCAGCCAACAAAAAGATTAACAAAAGCCGTCGATTCGTTTGTCTGTCTCTCTGTCTGTGTTTCCATTTTGTTTATGTTCGAAAAATAATTTCATTCCTTGTTGTCTGCTGCTGTTGCTGCTGCTGCGAGTTGTTGTTGCTGTTCTCGTTATTGTTGCTGCTGTAATCCACTCGGCAGCAGGCGAATTTAATCAAATTATATGGCAAAGAATTTCATTCATTTTCCAACATTGTTTGCATTATCAGCGACTCCTCTTCGCGTGCTGTTTGAATTGAAATCATAACTCAAGTATTACTTGCCAAGCTAATGCACTTGTTATGCCCCTGCCTTGGCCTTTTCTGTTGCAGCTGCCCCTGCCCCACGCTTGCTTCCCCCTACTCCCTGCACCTCCTCGTCGAAACACGCATACGCCGCGTGGTCCCCTTTGGAGCGCTGTCAACTGCATTTATTATTTACAATTGTAAATTGTACGAGTGCCAGCATATATATAGTCTATATAGACGATATATATACGTATATATAGCCAACAGTTGGTTTAGTTTAAGGCGCATAGTGTGGCAGGGGGAGTGGCAGAGGGGGCATACTTGCACATACATTCGCATTTACACTTCAGTTAACACCCCAGGGACAATGGCAATGCAGCTACGCAATTTACGAATGCTGCGTTGCACTTTTCTGCTGCCTCGAAGCAACAACAACACAAACACACACACACTCGCAGACACGCACACTCGCACACACTCACGCTCAACTGTTACATAAGCTTATGTATAATGGCTTACCCCAGTGTATTTGTATGCACTTATGTACATTGAATGTACACTTAAGGCAACAGCCACACATCAACTCAAACACGCACACACACACACACACACACTCCCTCACACACACACACACACTCACTCACACACACCCTTTCATGGACATGCATTTGTAAAGCAAATTTGTATTTATGCTGTAGCTAAGGCACCCATGACATTCGCTTTGGCATTGGGTTTGTCTTTCAATGCTCTTCTGACTTTCAGCACATTATGTGCTCCATTTAATGTTCATGTATTGCATGGCCACACACACTCGCACACACACACTCGCACACACACTCACAGCAATGTGTGCCGAACGTCAAGTGGCAATTTACATTAGTTTTATTGTATAAGAAATTAGCAGCATTTAGCCAGCCAACAGCAGGCACAACTTTTGCCTCTGGCAACGACTGTGTGTGTGTGTATTGCTGTGTGTGTGTGTATTGCTGTGTGTGTGTGTGCCTGTCTGTATGTCTGTTGAATATATTTGCTCACCTAGCAAAGCGTAAAGTAAATCGATTTTTATACATTCCGAGCTGAGGCAGAGCTGCCTGCTTCGCTAGCCCAATTGCAAGATATATGTATATTAATTCCTGAGGGTATTTTCATCAATATATCAATATTTATACACTGTTGCAATTTATTTGTTTCATTATGAAGTCGAAACTGTGAGAAATTAAATTAAATTAAAAGCGCGCTTAAAAGTATGCTACGAATTTTAATTTGAGTTCAGCACGAAAGTAGGCAACAGTTTTTGTACAATTACTTGCGCTGGAAATAATTAATTCTATTTTTGAGACAAACTTAAACGATTTAATATATGTTATCTATAAGGTTAGACATGCAAACTTCTGGCCAAAATTAATATACCCTCTGCAAGGGTATAGAAAAAAATCTTTTTTATTTAGCACGAATTTCGTTATTGTTGTCAACCACAGAAAACAAACTATAAACAATTTTAGAACAGACCTTAACATGAACATAACTGCGACCTATCTAAGAATTTTTTGAAAACGTTTAGCCTAACTGAAGTGTTTTTTTTTCCCTAGACAATATGGCATTCATTCACAAGAACAACATCATCGTCGATGATCTCCCCATTGTTGTTGGCATGACGCTCATGATGTATGGGACAACTGACCAGCAGCTCATCCTCTTTGTGATTGTTGGCCAGCAATTCGGAGGTGGATTCCTTCAGCTTATCCTTGCCCTCAAGCTTGAGAGATTGCAGCGATTCGCTGGCATCGCCACCACCATCATGCTCCTTGTCCTTCTCCTTCTCCAGCAGATCATTGTCGTTCAGAAGGTGATCCAGTACTCCAGGATTATTGCGCAGAGCTGTGTCCACGGCACTGTCGAGTAGCTGAAAGAAGGGCACATCGTTGCGGCTATGCTGGGGCGCCTGTGGTGGCTCCAGATCGATGTTCAGATTCGGCTGCAGCATCTGCTGTAGCATGTACAGAAACGGCGGCAGCGCCATGGCCGATGGCTTGTGCTTGTGGGCGTGGCCATGCTTCTGCTTGCCCAGACCATGTAGATGCCCATTCAGCCCCCCCTGGTCAGCATTGAGCAGCACAACGCTGCCAATCTCTGGCATTGGGCCATAGTTCATGTCATGCTGCATGCTCTCGATGACCATGTTGGGTGCGAGCAGCTGGAATTCCTTTAGCTCCTGCTTGCCATCCGGCGAGACCATCTTGTTGTAGTAGACATAGGGCGAAGGTGCCATCGGATTGCCACCACCCACCAGACTGTGATGGCGTCCATGACGATTGGGTTGTGATCGCGAGAACAGTGACTCATCGACAATGGACATGCGACGCTTGGAGCGATGCATGCGATCGGCCAGCTCAAGAGGCAGCAACTCCTCCAGTTTCTTATCAGCTGCCACAGCTGCCGGCGGCGGCACATCGATGGCAGCAGCCTCGGGAGCAGCTGGCGCAATGGTCACGGCAACAGCTACGGTTGCAGCATTATCAATCACCTTGGCGGCGGTGCCACCAACAGCAGCGGCGGCATCAGCTGTGGATTTCGTCAGCTCTGGATGCTGATGCTCCTTCGGTTTCTCCACGACAGCAGCAGCAGCAGGAGCTGTGGCAGAGGCAGCTCCAGGTTCGACGGCTTCTTTGCCTTCAATCTTCGTGGCATTGGCATGGATATCGGCGCGTTTGATGCGCAGTGTGTAGGCAGATTGTGGCAGCAGGAGGCAACCACCTAAAAGAAAACAGAAAAAAGAAATTGCTGTAAGGATTTCCCTAGAAAGTCTCTTTTCCCTTTGCCACGCCCTGCCGCCCCTCTAAACTTACAGCAAAGGAACAACAGGAACTTAATCAGAAGCTTGTCCATTTTTGTTTTCCACTTCTCGCAGTCGCTTAGTCGGGAATTGTGCAGAATTTGACGAGAAGATATATGTATATAGTAGATATATATATAGCGACTCAAGGCGAAAAGTCTGCTAAAGAGAAGAAAAATGCCAAATTTTAGTACATACAAAATGAATTTAGCTCTACTGATTGTTTTAATATATAGAATATTATTTTATTTATTTACTTTTGTTTTTTTTTTTTTGGAAAAAATCTAGAAAATGTCTCTTACTTTTGTGATGTGCACGTTGCGAGCTTTGTACGTAGACTGATGTAGTTGCCCAATTGACATCGATAGTTCTGGGCGTGGCAAAAGCCTGCTCTGTATTTGAAGCTGGAAATATTAAAGTATTTTTTTTTTTATTTTTTTTTTTTTCAACGAATTTAAAGTTTCCACTTGTAATTCAGCATATGGTTGGCAATATTCGAAAGTCAATAGAGACACACTCGCACACACACACTCGCACACATGTGTCGACCTTTTCAAGTGCAGATACCAACAACAATGGCAAAAAAGTTTGATTTTGATTTGGTTTTCGCTGCGCGCCACAAAACAAAAAAGAAAAACCCAAAAAAAAAAAAAAAAGTTTTAGCTTATAAATTTCCAATCAATTTTGGTGCAGAAATCAAACTCACACACACACAGGCACAAGTGACCCACTCACATATGCATAAGTGTACGTGTGTGTGTGTGCGTGTGTGTGCGTGTGTGTGTAGCTATTACTTGATTAATAAATATTAGCAGCAAAAATTGGAAAATTCTCAGCGAGGCGCAAAAATGCAAACACACAAAAACGAAATGCGATACATTTGCCAAATGGCTGCCTGTGCGTGCTGCTGTGTGTGTGTGAGAGAGAGTGTGTGTGTGTGTGTGTGTGCCTGTGTGTGTGTGCATAACTTATATGCCTGCCACATCCGTTGGCGACTAATTTTTTGCGCCGCCTTCAGCGTCGCTGGCATTAATAATGTAAAGTGCGTGCCTCAAATGTAAATTTCAACGCTTGCGATTTTCTCTCTCTTTCTCCCTCTCTCTCTCTCTCTTCCTCCCTTGCTGCGCAACCAGGTGAGCAACGCATGTCGCACACTCACAGCAGCGCCAGCACTTTGCTTATCAGCTTAAATGTAAATGCCAAGACGATTGGCACGAGGCGAACGCGAACTTTTCTTGCGCACTGTCATTGCGTTTCGAATTAAGCAGTCGCTGCCTGCGTCGCTCCTGCTCCTGCTCCAGCTCCGTCTCCTGCTCCTACTCCTGCTCCAGCTGCTGCTGCATTGGGATTTGCACATTGTATGCCCTCTGGCCTCTCCACTCGTTAGTTGCGCAACCCAAAGCGACCCCCTCCTTCTTCCCTGTTGTTGTCGAGTGTATTTAATATAAGTCGATTCGTTTTGCTGGATTTGCGTGCGACAAGCGGTTTAAATATTTAATATGCTCTCGTCTTGTCTCGTCTCGTCTCATCTCTTCTTGTCTCTTCTCTTCTCATCTTTTCTCGTCTCTTCTCTTCTCGTCTTGTTTCCTCTCATTCCGTCTCGTCTCTTCTCTTCTCCTCTTGCCTCGTCTCGGCATATGCAGCCAGCAGTGGGTCGAGCTGTTGGCGAAGGAGTCTGCTGTTGGTGCCGCATAAGCGCATCAAATCTAATGCGAGGGCGGCTTGATGTGTTATGAGCCTGGACGAAGCGAGTAAAAGCAGCGAGTAAAGTATAAAGAAATACCGAGTAAAAGTGTAGCTCGTAGAAGGGTTGCTTTTGATGGGTAAGAGAGGCATGTTTGAAGAGCGAGTAACATCAACGAGTGGCTTAAAAAGCGAGAAGGCAGAGCAACGAGTAGAGCTAGTGGAAATAGTATTTGTTCGTATTGAAGTGATAACCAATGGGTTAATTTAAAGCTCATGCTTCGAACACAAGCTTCCCGTTTAAGCGAAGCTTTCACTCAATGCAAGCTTTCCCCTCTGCCACTGTTCCTAGTTAAGCATAGTTAAGATCTCTCCCTATTGTACTTTTTAGTATTAAGCAAGCAGTGAATATAAGCACACGCTGTGCAGAAATAAACGACACGAAAAGAAAATCACTAGTGTTTTTTACCTAAAACCTAGTTCAAAAACTACAACTAGAAGAACACCTACAACAGCTACTACCACATCAAATCTGGATCTGTCCTCCTACGTTCTCCCGAGAACATTTTGGTCCTTCGAGCCGGATTGCTCACCACCGCTTCGTTTTGATAGACCCAGATAAGTACAAACCTACATACATACAAGTGCTTTACATTCCTACAAATTGATCTACCTTTCTACAAACCTACATACAAGTGCTTTACTTTCCTACAAACTTACATATACTTATGTGTTTTTATATTCCTACATACCTACTTGAAAGTGCTTCACATACATATATACACACCCTTAAGTGAACTTTATACATAAGCGCTGCTAGATCAGTAGCGCTTGGCGAAAATTGCGGTTATATGTTATATGTACATACATACATACAATTCTGTTCATCTAACATACAAGTGCCCTACATACATATATACGTAAATCCAACACATATACATTTACATTGCTGAGACATCAAAGCTGCAAATGTAAAATATTACATACATATGTGTTTCCTTAACATATGATCAAGCGTGAACCCTAAGTGAACTTTATACATAAGCGCCGCTAGATCAGTAGCGCTTGGCGAAAATTGCGGTTATATATGTACATACATACATACAAGTGCTTTACTTTCCTACAAACTTACATATATGTGTTTTTACATTCCTACATACATACTTGAAAGTGCTTCACATACATATATACACACCCTTAAGTGAACATAAGCGCCGCTAGATCAGCAGCGCTTGACGAAAATTGCGGTGCTTACATATATGCGCTGAAGCTGCATTTGCCAAGGGACGTATACCCTTTAAAAATTAAAAATTATTCTTGGGGAATATCCGACTGAAGAAATATTAAAAATATTTT
This sequence comes from Zaprionus kolodkinae, assembly GCA_018901885.1. Lineage (NCBI taxonomy): Eukaryota > Metazoa > Arthropoda > Insecta > Diptera > Drosophilidae > Zaprionus > Zaprionus kolodkinae. Next base: position 2,055,804 of record JAEIFM010000037.1, on the reverse strand, counting down.
TTTTTAATTTTGAAAAGCACATCCAATTTGTATTTTATATGTATATGATAGAGCATTAATACCCTATAAAGTAACGGATTTCCAATCAACAGTGAACTTAGTACATAAGTGCCGCCAGATAAACACCGTTGTGCGAATATTACGGTACTTACGTGCGTTGGAGCTGCACTTTTCAGCAAGGGAAAGAATACCCTTTACAAATTAAAAATTATTCTTGGGGAATATCCGACTGAAGAAATATTAAAAATATTTTTTTTTTATTTTGAAGGTCTATCCGATTTATAATATCCTTACCTAACGTATACCCTTTAAGATTTAAAAGTTTTTTGTGGGGTATATCCGATTTGAAAAATAATATTTTTTTTTCTCCTTTTCTTTAAATTCAAAAAAAGCATATCCTACTTGTAATATCATTTAGTCTTTGATATTGTTTTTAATTTTACACCATTTCTAAGATCGCTCATACAAAATAAAAGGAAAATCAAATTATCATCTTAAGTTCCTGTGACAGGCTGCTATGCCTATTGATTCCAGCAAGGCTTCAGCAGTTCGACTTTCCGTACCAACCATTAGACATACACGATCTAATTCGCTTCCTAATCCAAAATTAGAAACCGGTATTTCGCCAATCTCGAGAAAAGCTTCCACTCCTACTACCTCGAAACCTTTGCCAATTCGCGTGCCTAAGTCTACAATCCAAAATCTACCAATTACAAGATCTGCAGCAAAAGAAACTTCATTGATACAGAAAATGGCGTTGTGCGAATTCATTACTGTCACTGACAAGCTAAGTCAATTCGAATCAAAGATAACTACATCCCCTGATGTCTCGTTGTATACTCATAAGGTTAGATTAGAACAAGTTCGATCCTTATGGGAAAAAGTTGAAACTGCATATGAACGCTGTTCAAATGCACTGGCAGATGAAAGTGCAAATCCAGACGACAGAATTACCATGCAATCGAAATATGATTATTGTTACTCAGTGTATGAGCGATGTGCGGCTCAACTGGGTGAACTTGTCGAACGCGCATCATCCATAAATACTACGTCTACGCATTCACCAGTCTTGTCTTCTACCCCTCGTGGCTGTAACCTTCCACCGTGTGATACCGAGATCTTTAAAGGCGATTATCTAAAGTGGCCGACTTTCCGTGACTTGTTCACAGCTATCTACGTCAATAATCAAAGATTATCTCCAGTAGAAAAACTATTTCATTTAAACTCTAAGACAAGTGGAGAAGCTAATTCCATTGTAGCCAAGTTCCCCCTCACAAATGATGGTTTCGCTTCCGCTTGGAATGCACTACAAGAACGCTTCGAAAATAAACGTCTTCTGGTCAACAGTCAACTAAAAATTTTGTTCAGTCTATCCATTGTTAACCATGAGTCTGGTTCTGCCTTAAAAGAGCTCCAGAGCACAATCCAAAATTGTTTGATTGCATTAGAGCATTCCAAGATATCCACAAAAAATTGGGATTGTTTGTTAGTTTACCTCTGTTCGTCAAAACTGCCCAAACTGACTTTATCATTATGGGAACAGTCCTTAGCTAACAAGGTTGAAATACCCTCCTGGGAGGATATGAATACTTTCCTTAGCGAACGTTACCGAACGTTAGAGGCAATCGAGGATGTGAGAACCTCCGCCTCTACATCCTCCCATCCAAAGCAAACAAAAGGTCAGTCTACATCGACAAAATTAAATTCTTTCGAATCCAAAGTCAATGCTAAGGTCAGAACATGTGATCTTTGCTCTAATGAAAATCATCCGATCCGCTTATGTCCTCATTTTCTACAAATGAAAGTGTCTCAAAGAGAGACATATATTAAACAGAAAAAACTTTGTCTCAATTGCTTCGCCAGAGGGCACCAGCTGAGAGATTGTCCCAGCTCTCACAACTGTTTTACGTGTAAAGGACGTCATAACAGTCTCCTACATCGAAGCGAGTCTTCTACAAATAATCCAAGGTCAAATACAGTAGCCAATGCACATGTTGCCCAATCAAAACAGTCCACTCCTACCACCAACGAAGAATTTCAGAGTTATCTCGTTTCGCAGCAACGTGAAGTACTGTTAGGAACTGCCATTGTAAACATCCAACACAAGGGCATTATGTATCCTGCCAGAGCTTTAATTGATTCAGGATCAGAAGGGTCGTTCATCTCAGAAAGACTTTTTAACTTGATCAAATTGCCTTTCCAATCAGTCCAAGCAAAAATATCGGGTATTAATAACGTATCGTCTCCTACACAGAAACTGTGTCAAGTTCATATATCCTCTCCTTCACGACCACGAATGCAAATCGATGCATCAGCATACGTATTATCGAAATTGGCAGGAAGGTTGCCATCCAACACCATTCCAAGGTCTAAATTAAGAAATATGCCAAACATACACTTGGCCGATCCAACATTTTCTCAAAGTGAACAAATTGACGTACTTCTCGGTGCTGATGTCCTGCCATCTATCCTTTTAAGTGGCGTAAAATCAAAAATATGTGGAACTCTTTTGGGTCAAGAGACAGTTTTCGGATGGATAATATCTGGTCCAGTGCCAAGCACACCATCTACATCTATCGCTTCCTACTCAACGCAAGTAGATTACTTGCATGAAGAGCCCCTCGACAAGCTTCTCACAAAATTTTGGGAGGTGGAGGATATTCCTGTCCAGCCAACAACGGAAAATGATGCTTATTGCGAAGAATACTTTCAACAAACAACACATCGAGATAAATCTGGAAGATATGTAGTATCACTGCCATTTCGAGATCCACAGAATATTAACATAGGTCATTCCAGATCTATTGCATTGTCACAATTTTTAAAAAATGAATCACGACTTAATAAAAATCCTGAACTTAAAAAAGAGTACGATTCCATCATTCAGGAATACATTGATTTAAACCATATGCGGCAAGTCACTCCTAACAACTACTCTCCTAATTTCTATTTGCCTCATCATGCTGTCTTCAAGCCAGACAGCACTACAACAAAGGTCCGCGTTGTTTTTAATGCTTCTAGTAAATCGACAAATGGGGTTAGTCTCAACGATACCTTGTATCCAGGTCCTGTGCTTCAGTCCGATTTAACCTTGCAACTGTTAAAGTGGCGGTTCTTCAAAATAGTGTTTAATGCCGATATAACAAAAATGTATCGGCAGATTCAAGTTAATCCTTCACACACTCCCTACCAAAGAATCCTGTTCCGTAACCAAGAAGGTGTAATTTGTGATTATGAATTACAAACGGTAACCTTCGGAGTCAATTGCGCACCATTTTTGGCAATCCGTGTTCTTCAACAACTGGCGAACGAGATCCAATATAAAAGTCCTTTAGCATCCGATATTATACGATCCTATATGTATGTCGATGACATATTAGCAGGTGCACATTCTGAAGCAGTTGCAATTTCAATGATTTCTGAACTTCAAAACGCGCTTAGTTCAGCAGGTTTCCCATTACGCAAATGGACCTCTAACAAGAAAGCAGTGCTAGAACAAGTTCCAAACGATCATTTGCTACATGGCGATTTTTTGGACATTGAAGAAGTCAGCACGGCAAAAACTCTAGGCATTCGATGGAAAGCAACGTCGGATGAGTTTTATTTTGTTATTCCTCCAATCGCTTACCAACCAACATACTCAAAACGGGAAGTATTAGCCCATATTGCAAAACTTTTCGACCCAGCAGGGTGGCTCTCTCCCTTTGTTGTGCAAGCCAAAATGTTCATGCAGCAACTGTGGCTACAGAATCTGCATTGGGATGACTGCCTGCCGAACGATCTTCTCCAAAAATGGCGTGACTTCCTTGGTAGCTATAACCACCTGGGTGACATACGGATTCCCCGATGGTTAGGTTTTAGTCCACAAACTGAAATCCAATTGCACGGGTTTTGTGATGCTTCTCAACGTGCTTACGGTGCAGCAATTTACGTTCGGATCGAACACAAGAACGATATTTCATGCCATCTCCTTACAGCAAAGTCGCGTGTTGCGCCTGTGAAGACAATATCCTTACCCCGACTTGAGTTATGTGGAGCTGTACTTCTTACAGAACTTATTGCCGCCTGCCTTCCTCAATTGCCTCTGGAATCATATGAATTATTCTGTTGGACAGATTCGACGATCGTACTGGCCTGGCTAAGTAAGCCACCCTGTACATGGACAACCTTCGTTGCTAATCGAGTGTCAAAGATTGTTCAATCTACTTCTCCTACACAATGGCATCACGTTCAATCTGAAGATAATCCTGCTGATTTGACAAGTCGTGGCATGGTCTCCCAAGAATTAATATCCAGTGACTTATGGTGGCATGGGCCAAAATGGCTAAGGACACCGAAAAACCAATGGAGGATCTCAAATCAGTCACCGTTGGACATAATTCCGGAACAACGATCCATCAAAGCACATATTGTCACTAATATGACCTCACATATCGATCTTCTGGAACGATTTTCCGACTTGGGACGAGCATTGCGAGTTTTAGCCTATGTACTACGTTTTAGTACAAGGTCTAAGAAAGCTCATCAACCCTTTTCAAGTCAATTGGGTGCTTCAGAAATAAACAATACTCTCCAACACCTTACCAAAAGAACTCAGCGCTTGCATTACTCGATTGAGTACGAATGTCTCCTTCGACAGAAACCTATTCCTCCATCCAGTTCTTTACTCAATCTGAATCCCTTTATTGACAGCAACGGAATCCTTAGAGCATGTGGTCGAATTCACTCGTCATCAGATTTGAACTATGATGAGCGTCATCCAATTCTCCTACCGTATTCTAGCAACCTTACAAGGCTATTAGTTCGTTTCTCGCATCGTATTGCACTTCACGGAGGGAATCAACTCCTTGTTCGACTTATAAGGTCCAAATATTGGATTCCAAAACTTCGGAATTTAGTAAAGGGCATAATTAATTCCTGTAAGGTCTGCGCTATCCACAAAAAAAGAATTCAATCTCAGCTTATGGGCGATTTACCCATTCATCGGACCACTTTTTCCAGACCGTTTACCTATACAGGTGTTGATTTTGCTGGGCCATTTGAAATAAAAAGCATTATTGGTCGTGCATGCCGCATTTCCAAAGGATATGTTTGCGTATTCGTCTGCTTTTGTACCAAGGCCATCCATTTGGAACCAACTACTGATCTGACCACCGATGCGTTTCTTGCAGCTTTTACTCGCTTTGTATCCAGACGAGGCTGTCCATTGCAAGTACATTCCGACAACGGAAAGAATTTTGTTGGCGCTGCGAGAGCTCTCAATGATGACTTTCTCCACGCTGCAAAGGATCATATAATTTCGAAATTTGTCCATCAACCTCTCACTTGGCATTTTATACCCCCAGGCGCTCCTCATATGGGAGGACTTTGGGAAGCAGGAGTCAAAAGTTTTAAGGCCTTATTCTATAAATCTACTTCTTTTGCTAAGTATACTTTCGAAGAATTTGCTACCCTACTATCCAAAATTGAAGCATGCCTTAATTCGAGACCAATTTCATCGATGTCTGAAGATCCAACGGATCCATTAGCCCTAACTCCTGGCCATTTTCTCATTGGAGGTCCTTTATTATCTATAGCCGAACCTGAGATTAACGAGAAGTCATCTTCTATCATCAATCGCTGGCAACGGCTCAAAGCAATCCAACAACAATTCTGTGTTCGTTGGAAACACGAATATTTAAAGGAATTACATAAGCGTAATACATGGCAAAGTCCAAAGAAAAACCTTGAAGTAAACGATTTAGTTGTTGTTAAAGAAGACAACCTTCCTATTAACGAATGGCGTCTTGGTCGCATTCAACAAACATATCCAGGAGCTGATGATCGAGTCCGAGTTGTAGAACTTCTCACTTCTAGAGGCGTCATTAAACGCCCCATCACCAAATTAATACTTCTTCCACTCCAAGATGAGCTCCTTTCATCTTTCAATGATCCAACTGCGAAAAACGAAAATTAATTTTCATACAAACACATCTAATTATTTTATTGTTTCTTTTCGTTTTATCTTCTTCCATACAGCCATCACTCATCCTTCATTATAAAAAAATGTCTCCGCGCTTTAACAATCGTGTCGAGCGCAGTCGAGGAACTAATTGCTTCCGATGCAGAGTCTGCCGAGGTATTCACCCCCTGCGAAAATGTAGATCGTTTTTGCGGCTCAATGCCGAAAAACGACTGAGAGCTGTCCTCATCAACAAATACTGTGCTAATTGTTTGGCTCACGAACACTCGGAAGGGACGTGCAGAAGTAGAGACAAATGTCGCATTTGTCATCATAGCCATCACACTCTTCTTCACTTCCATGAAAAAGTACGTCGACGTTCCACTCCCATTCAATCGGCAACCCAGATCCAATCGCCATCTCTGACCACGCTGCTGGACCACCGCAATCCCAAATTGCTACCCACAGCTATCATTCTGATCGACAATGGAAACACTGTGGCCGAGACGCGCGCACTAATTGACCCGTGTGCGCCAGTGTCATTGATCGACGCATCCTTTGCGTCTGCAATGCGCTTACCAAGCCTGAACATTGGACAGGAAGCGGCGTGTACAGCAGTCATCCGGTCCAAGGCTTCTGATGGGTTCCGATTGGATGCGATATTGAAGCATGAGCATCCTTTGAGAATCCGTACACCACTCACAGTCGTCAATCCAGTTGTCAGGGAGCGTTTTGAAGGCCTCGTTCTGGCTGACGACAACTTCCACAAGCCGTCCACCATCTCCATTGTCCTAGGAGCAGATGTATATTCCGACATCGCTAAGGAAGGCTTCCATGCAAACAGAGCTGGCGGGCCAGTGGCGCTACGCACAGTATTTGGTTGGACCTTGTCGGGCACTTGTAGCTCATAATGTTAAAAGTAATCCTAGTTTTTACTACTAATTAGCTGAATCTGAATTGTATCTGAATTGTCAATATGAATTTTAAAATTGCATACAATGCAAGGGCGGCGGGATGTTCGTATTGAAGTGATAACCAATGGGTTAATTTAAAGCTCATGCTTCGAACACAAGCTTCCCGTTTAAGCGAAGCTTTCACTCAATGCAAGCTTTCCCCTCTGCCACTGTTCCTAGTTAAGCATAGTTAAGATCTCTCCCTATTGTACTTTTTAGTATTAAGCAAGCAGTGAATATAAGCACACGCTGTGCAGAAATAAACGACACGAAAAGAAAATCACTAGTGTTTTTTACCTAAAACCTAGTTCAAAAACTACAACTAGAAGAACACCTACAACAGCTACTACCACATCAAATCTGGATCTGTCCTCCTACGTTCTCCCGAGAACAGTATTTCAAAAGTCTAGAGTTATTCAAAAAAAATTTAGCTTTGTAAAGTAAAAGCAGCGAATTTCAAATACGATTAAAAGAAAGTAACGAGTCGCTTTGATAGCGAGTAAGAAGAGAAACGAGTAGCTTAAAGCGACGAGTAGACTAAGTGAACGTGAATGATAGAGAGAAATAAGCATAGACAATGACGAGTAACGAGTAGCTTAAGTAGCGAGTAGGTAAAGAAACGAGTAGCTTATAGCAAGCAGCGAGTAACCCAAGTGAATAACTAAGAGTATTAAGCATAGACAATGAATATGAAGTCTCAACCTTTTTAATTAAGCAAAACTAACGAGTAGAAAGAATTAATAACAGACTAAATTAATCAAATAGCATTAACAAGAAGTTTCAAATGACAAACGAGTCTGAAGACAAGGTGTAGCCTAACCCGAAAGAGTGAATAACGAGTAGCTTAGTCCGCCTACACAGGAGTAAATAACGAGTAGCTTAAGCTGGCACCAGGTAAACTCTTGGCCAGCTGCTCCCAGAGCTCCACTGCCATATCTACACTCCCTAAATAACTCACTAACCCACTCCCTTAGCCGATTTTTTGTTCGTAGCGCGAACTTCAAAAGGCGTCAAATGCAAAGCCCGCCAAGTTCGACTTGCGCTGTCGATATCTATTAGAGTGACCCATGTTGCGGGCGTGGCACCCACGCCTTGCTTCCATTTTCCCCCCACTCCTAATCCAACTCCCGCTAGGTCCAGTTGCACATCCAAGGGATTTGAGGCCAGACAGGCCAAGTAAGTAGACAAAGAGTTGAGCAATAATTGGGCGAATTGTCTGCCAGGCTCACTCTCTCTCCTTCTCGCTCTCTCTCTCTCTCGCTCTCCCTCTCTCTCTCCCTCTCTCGCGCTGGCTGTGTGCCTAGCCAGACAGGATTTTGGGTTGCAGGATTTTGGCGTGGCAAGAAGTTCGGCTTTGATCTTGTCGTGTCGCTTACAGCAAACATTTAATAAGACTTTCAGTTAGTTGCCTGTTGCCAAGGTGGCACACACACACACACACCTGCACACACACACACACCTACACACACACACACACCTGCACACACACACACACACTTGTCGCCTTTTGTGAACTCTCATTAGTTGGCTCGTTAATATTCCAATTGTTGACACAGAAACTTTTCGGCTTGGCGACTTAACTGTATAAAGCAATTTAATTAATAGCGTACTGCCACGCCCCCCTCCCCCTTTTCCCACCCCTCTTAGCCAACTGTCTCTGCTGCTGCCGCTGCTGCTGCTGTGTCCTTTACGTGTGCAGCGCGCCGTAAACTTAATTAAATGTGCAAGTGACGCGACCGAGCACAAAATGAAGCAGCAATAAGCACGGTTTGAAGTGCGAGACTTCTCTGACATGTGACAAAGAGAGAGAGAGAGAGAGAGTGAGAGGGAAAGAGAGAGCGGGAGAGAGGCAGCAGCTTGCGACAAGCTGTTGAAATTTGATGAGCGTGTTCGCCTTTTTTTCTTTTTTAAGACTGCAAATGATTGCAAATATCTAGACAAAAGCAGATGGCGCTATATCATGGCGGGTTTTATGTACTCTCCCGCGATTTGCGGTTCAGCGACTGCAGCTCTCTCACTCTTTGCCACTCACTCTCCCTCTCTCTCTCCCCTCTCCCTCTCTCCTTTTCTGTTTTATGTTTATGTTTAGTTGTGAAATTTACGAGCAGAAAGTGAAGTTTTCGTATTTAGTTTATGCAGATATTACGTAGCGCATAAAAAATGAGAAATGAGTTTCGAGCGAGCTGCTCTATCTCACTCTAACACGCTCCCTCTCTTTCTCTCTCTCTCCCTCTCTCTCTCTCTCTCTCTCTGGGTTTCCTGTCTCAACTTTAAATGCTGCAACTTGCGTAACGTTTGACGCTGCGGCTGACCGCATTCACTGACAGTGTCTCTCATTTGATTGCCAGCCACGCCCACAATACACAACAACAGGGGGAGGCAGTGGGTGTGTTTCTGGGAGGGGGGAGGGGCTGACAGTAGAGGGTGCTTAAATCAATTTCAGTTGGCCGCCTTTATTCGGCTGCCATTGATTTATGGCCACGTACGGTGAAAACTTTACCGAATTATATTTCAATTTCGCAGCGCAACAAAACGATAAAGCTGAGAGAGAGAGGGAGAGAGAGAGAGAGAGAGGGCAGCAAAGTTGGCTACGCTGAGGGCGGCGATTCGCCTCGAAAATACGTTAAAAACTTTTTGACAATTGACTTAAAAAGTTTCTCATGCCTGCCAAGAATTGAGTGCTTTTGTATACAAATAGGCCGAAATGAGAAAGAATGAAGAGAGGGAGAGAGAGAGGGAAGCAGAGGGGGGTAAGCTTGTTTCGCTGAGGGGGGGGGAAGGCTGCACCTCATTTATGGCCACGTGAAATGTGCCTGCTGCCATCGCTCGCCTGCAGTTCGGCAGCCGGAAGTAAACACATAAAACGGAAATGAAAATTCAATTATTTCGTTGCGATTTGTACGAACTTTTCTTATTTTTTTTTTATTATTGTTTTATTATTATTTATTTTACTTTACACACGCAGCAGTTGTTTTATTATTTTTGTTCTCTTTGCTGGCAACATTGACGTGGCCAATGAAGTTAACGTGGCACAATTGAATATGCATGCAGGGCGGCAAAAATTGCATTTGCCTGTTGCAAAAAAAAAACCTTGGCAAGAAGCAGCTTTTTTAACAGTTTTTGCTAGCCAAAAAAGGCGAGAGAGAGAGAGAGAGAGAGAGAGAGAGCGCCGTGTGCTTTTACAAGCAATTAACCTGGCCAAAATGTCGCTGGCAGTTAGGCGGCAAATTCTCGCGAGGCGCGCGCAATTCGTTTATGCTCAACGCAGGCTACAGCTGATTGGCTAAAAGGGGGAGGGGGAGTGGGAGGGAGCAGGGGCAGGTGTGCTGCTGCTGCATGTGAAGTTGCGAATTAGTGGAAATCGATGGTTGCCAGCACAGGGAAAAGTGACAACTGGCTGGCGATGGCAAGTGACATTTTTCAGTTGCGACGACAGCTGCAGACAGCTTCCCATTTCCCATTTTCCTTCTTCAGTCTGTGCCCCTGCCGTCACGTCTGTCAGTAACAACTGGCTAGAGGGGGGGGGGGGGGGGGCAGAGGTAACAAATGCCAAGGTGCACACAGCGATGACCTTTCGTTTTGGCTGCACTTGTCACAATTGCAGCAGCAGCAGCAACATTGCGTATACGCAACGTGTGTGGCGTGAGCACGTAAGCTACTGCAGCTCACACGTAATAAATAAATGTCGAGGCGAGAGAGAGAGAGAGAGAGAGAGAGAGAAAATTGGCAAGCTGCGAATCGGCAGAGAAATACAATATATATATAGCAAACTATATAGACAAACAACTTAAAGGTTTTAAATGCAAACTAAGTTGAGGTAGCACAGTTTAAAATTGTGAGCAATTCCCAGAGCTGAGCTGAGAAACAATAGAAAACACTTGAGCTGGGTACAGTGAGGACTGCCAGGAGAGAACTGAGTGTAAGGAAAGTAACCTAAATGAGTAAAAATAAGTAGAGCAAGCTGTGAAAAAGAGTAGAGTAACCTTTAGAAAGACATATATAAATAAAAAGCCAAAGCAATTTATCTTTTTCCCCCTCTCCAGGCTTCACTGTACTTGTGTCTGCGCTTTTGTTGTGCTGCGAAATTCGAGTTAAATTTATTGCATTTTAATATGATTTCATAAACTGCACAAATTGTTTGCCAGCACAGCGACTAAAATGTGGCCAGCTGCAGCTCTCTCGCTCTCTCTCTCGCTTGCACACACTGACTGACTGACAGACTGCCAGACTGCCAGACTGCCAGACTGCCAGACTGACAGGCAACTGACGAGTGGGCAAACCACAGCTATGCCTTCGGCATTGAATCGCTTTGCTGGGGGCAAGTTTTGGCCATTTCATATGAGCATAAAAACGTGCCATATTCAGCTCGTTGACAGCAACCGAAATTGCCGCAATTTGTGGCTGTGTACAATTTGGCCACGCATCAATCTGTGTGGCCAACAAAGAATGAGAGAGATAGAAAAAAGTAAGAGAGAAAGAAAGAGAGAGAGCGAAAAAAAGCATTACAAACAAGCCAGGACAATGTCGCCCCGTGACGTAGCTAGAGAAAGCCAAGCGGATGGCATGTGCTGCAGAGCATTTCCGTTTCCGGCTGCGCTTTTGTGAGCACTGACTTTCTTTCTCTGTTTTTGTGTGAGTGTGTGTGTGTGTTTGTCTGCCTGCAAGTGGCTAATTTCATTTGGGGGGCGGGGCGTGGTAAGGCTGAGGCAGACACGCTGCGTATACGCAATAATTTTTAACTAGACGCGGTTTATTTGCGCATTGTTTGTGGCAGCCTGACTTGAAACTTAATTAACATTTGATTGATAAAGGTCACACACGCACACACACACACACACATGCTAACTGCTCTGCGTGTGTGTGTGTGTGTTGTCTGCATGCAAATGAAAATGAAAATGAAAATTTTGGAAAATGCCGCCGGCGTGCGGTGTCTTCTCTGCTTGATTATTTATGCCTGCCTGACTGACTGTCTATCTCGCTCTCTCTCTCTCTCACTCTCTCTCTGTGTATGTGTGTGTGTGTGTGCGTGTTTAAAATTTTAATTAGTATTATAAATTATTGCCAACGGTGTTGTAATTAAATGCGAGAGAGAGAGAGCGAGGGAGAGAGAGAGAGCGAGGCAGAGCGAGCGAGTTCAGCTGCCGCACACACACACACACACACAAAGCAATTAAGTGCGGCCCAAAAGGGGTGGCCAATCGAAATTACCACGCTCTCAACCCTCCCTTCCCTCTCTCTCACACCCCTCCTCCTCTGCCCCCTCTAGCCTGCATTACCTTAGCCAGCTGTGCAAATATTTCGTTTAAATTTGCATAAAAATCACAAAATTTAGTGAAATTTGCCAATGATTTGATTTGGGGGGCCAATTGAATTGGGAGGCAGAAGGCAGCACCCGACTTGGCTAAGCAGCTTAACTAGTATAACAATCCCCCCCCCCTCTACTTCTCCCCTACCCCCTGCAAGAGACTAGACTACACTTTTGTCACATGTGCCAAGTGAAAATTGCATTTTTCTTATCACTTTTACTGGCCCTGGCAAAGAGGCAAATGGCAAAAGGCAAATAGGGCAGGCAAGATAGTAAAGCAGAGCGAGAGGGAGAGAAAGGGAGAAGGGAAGAAGGAGAGAGAGGGAGGGCAAGCGTGAAAGAGGCAGATGAAGCGCACACAAAGCCAAAATGCGAATTGAATTTAGTGTATGAAACCAAACGCACAAGGACTCCCTCTCTCTCTCTCTCTCTCTCTCAATTTCCCTCTCTCTCTCTCGCTACACGCTGCAATTGAAGCTGCTGCATTGCTGGCCCAGAGAGATGCGTATCAAAGGAAAAGAAGTCTCCTCCTGCATGGATTGGAGTCGAGTCAAAGCCCAATTTCAATCATCATTCGACGCACTTTATCATATGTATTAAAAATTTATTGATATTCACCCAAAAGTGCCATAAAATACTTCAGCACGACGGAGACGACGAGAGAGAGAAAACCAAAATGAAAAGCGGAAAAGGGAGCGAGGGAGCAGAAAGCAGGCAGCACTCGCTCTGTGGCAGCCAAGGAGAAAATTCAATAAATTGCTTGGCTCGACATAAAATAATGCTGCATTATAGACTCGCTCGCCTCAGGCAAAAACCGCCAAATGTTGCCCAGGGGAGCGCGTTACGACAAGGCTGGCAGAGAGAGAGAGAGAAAGAGAGACAGAGAGAGAGAGAGAGAGGGAGACAGCGCACTGATGTACAGACGGCATGGCAGATACGTGCGACATACGCCAAAAAGTGCCTGGAAACCTTGTGGCAGCGATTTAGCTTCTGTTTTCCTTCAATGTTTTTCTGGCTTTTCTTTGCGTTGTTTTTCCTTTATTTCATTCTGCTGTTGCTCTTGCTGGTAATTCAAATTGTCGCTGGGCAGACGAAACAATGACAATCGAAATGGCAATGAAACTGGCACTGGTCGTGGGAGGGGGAGGGGGAGGGGGAACTGATATCCTTGCCACTGTGCAGGCAGGCAGGCAGGCGCATCGATTTCTATTTATGTTTTATGGAACGTAAAATGATTGAGCCAACGGAAGGCGACAATCGACACGATGAGCCGGAGACAATAAAGGCGAGGCCGAGTCACACTGACAGATACCCTGTAGTAGGTAGCAAATACCCTGTAAATAGCATGTAAATAAAAGTAGGCTGCCTGAGACACTGCCGGAAAGTTAGACTTTCTATTAAGAATTTATATATATATGTTTTTAATTTATATAAAGTCCTGCCTAGCTGCTCTGCTCGTTTGCTACAGGGTATCATAAGCCCTGGCACGCACACAGCGACAGCGCTGTCAGATAAAGGCGTACAATGGGCGTGTCCAATGCGGCCGATATCAGTCGCAAAACGTTTGCGACGTTCGATGTGAATCGGCTGTGTAAATTACAGCTTCCGCTCTCGCACTTTCCTCTGCCGCTCTCTCTCTCTCTTTTTCCTTTTCTGCCTGTCTCTTTCTCTTTTGCTCGCTCTATCGCTCGCTGTCTATCTCACTTGCACGCTGTTGCTCTACGCTTTTCTTTTCTTTTTCTTTTTCTTTCTCTTTCTCTTTTTTTTGTATTTATTTATGCGTTTGTGTTTTTGGCTGCCTTTGTTACTCTACGCATATCTTGAAAAGTTGGCATGCGTGTGTGTGTGTATGAGTGCGTGTATGAGGTGTGCGTGTGTGCGTGTGTGAGTGTGTGTGGTTGTCACGCCGGCTATCATCTTAAGTTGATGTGGTGTTAAGTGTTGTTGCTGCTGCTGCTGCTGTACTCGAAATGATGAACTGACAGCTGTGCGAGCGATGCCTGCCCTCTCTCTCTCTGTCTTTCTTTCTCCCTCTCCCTCACCTTGTCTCTCCCACTCTCTCCCTCTCTGTCTCTCTGTGAACAATTGTCGGCCAGCCGCCGCCTCAACGCGTTGCCTGGCAGCCGCCGCAAAGTATGCTTTAATTTTTTTCAAAGCCAACGCGCAAATTCTATTTATATTTATTTATTTATTTGTATTATTTATTGCCAATTGGCGTTTAGCTTTAAAAACAGGTTTGCCAACTCATTGGGATTCATTTAATTGAATATATTTTTTATAATTAATTCCAGTTTTGCGCTTCGCTTTAATTTTGAGCTTGTCTAATAATGAGTCTGCCTGGCATAGCTCTAATTCCTTTTGGCATCTTCAATTTCTTTTCTCACTCGCTGCGGCATTATTAACATTCTACAAATTTTTGAGGGGTTGCTGAGGGCGCGGGGGGGGGTGCTGTGGCAACTTCATCGATCAAACTGCTAACATTATTGACTAAATAATTGATCGAAAAGCAATCGGGAATAAAGCGGAATTAGCTATATGTATGTATATTGTGTAGTATGCTCAGTTCTCTTGCAGCATTTCAATTTTGGCACGCTAAGCGGCTTATGTTCCCCCTGCCTCCCCCTTTGCCTGTGTATGTGTGTGTGTGTGTGTGCAGCTAAGTGAATAAAAATCTTTTTGCACAATTCATTAAACGCAAATTATGCCCCAGAGAGTGGGAGTGGGCGTAAGAGTGGGAGGGAGGGAGAGTTCAGATCGAGGTGCGTTGGCATTGCCATTGGCTTTGCCCTTTTGTGTGTTATTTGTTTGCCAGGCACACGCGAGGCATACAAATTCAGCACAAGGATTCACGCACACACACACACACACACACACGCACATGCACATCCATGCAGCAGACGTTGTGGAGCACTTCGGCGTGTCTGGCGGGTCAAAGAGACAATGAACCCCGCCGCAAAGCGAGAAGGCGAACAAGAAAAACAAAAAAAAAAGAATAGGCACAAAAAGCGCCCCAACAAGTGCAAAAAGGTAATAAAGTGCACTCGCCATTGCGCCATTTTGACCGCAACTGGAATAACTGCTACCACGGTGTGCTACCCCTACCTCTCCCCCTCCTCCCTCTCCTACCCCTCCTCTGCTATGAAGCAGAGCGAAGCTGAGTTCATTAAAATGAAGGCTGAACTAGTTTCAACTGGGCATATTGCGTATACGCAGCGTAGGAGAAAATAAGCTTAAATTAATACAGGGTATCTGCTAGTCTTATATTACTCAAACAGTGCCTAACAAAGTTTGCTGGACATGCACAACAAGCAGGAATTGGCCAAGCCATAGATAAATACAAGTTGACAGCAA
This sequence comes from Zaprionus kolodkinae, assembly GCA_018901885.1. Lineage (NCBI taxonomy): Eukaryota > Metazoa > Arthropoda > Insecta > Diptera > Drosophilidae > Zaprionus > Zaprionus kolodkinae. The sequence continues at coordinate 2,040,254 of JAEIFM010000037.1, read as the reverse complement.
TTTATTGTCACACTTGGCCAGAAGAGGCGGGGCACGAGGAAAGGGAGGAGAAGAGTAGAAAGGGATGGGTATATGGAGCAGATCACACTGCCTATTGTTATGTAAATGCTGCATAAGTTGTGTGTGTGTGTGCCGGCAGCCCTGGCTGCAATTGCTTTTTCGACTGTGCCACATTGCGTATACGCAACGTCACATTAATTTGCATTGACGTCACCATGGCAAATGGGAATGGAAATGCAGGTGCGTTGATTTCCAGTCTCAGCTCGAGCAGCTGCTGTCAGCTTGCGATAAAAACTCAAGGACACGAGGGAGTGAAGAAAGGGGGCGTGGCTAAATGGGAGGGGGGCGCAAGGTGTTTTTTGTGGCGCCGCCTTTGTTTCGCCACGCGTTTCGTTTGCATTATTGAACCACTTTGCGCGTCGCGTAGTTCGCATTGTTTTTCAATCGTTTCCACTGTGGATGCCCATGCAATATTTATAAGCTGATTGCTGCCAGCCATAGCCCAACAATAACTACGCACAACGCACAATTACAGGCGACAATCAGACCTGGCAACACACACACACACACAGAGAGAGACAGAGACAACGACAATGTGTGACAATCAATGACAATTCTGTCGCCTGGAATGCGACCAGAGCCATCTCATCTAGCATGCCCCTCCAGGGACAACTCTCTCTCTCTCTCTCACTCTCCCTCTCTCTCTCTCTCTCTCTGTCGCTCTGCATTGCGGCATCATTTGTTTCTTTTGACATTCGCATTGCATTTAGAAAATTGGTATGGGAAAACTATTTTTCAGCAGGTAACCCAACCCCCCCGCAAAAGCTTCCTGCTGCCAATCCTCTCCAGCTATCAATCTCCCTCCTCCTGGACTGAAGTGCTGGGCAAATACTCTCGGCGTAACGCAAATTTCGCCTTTGTTTGCCATTTGTCGAGTGTTTTAAATGGGCGAAATCAATAGGGCCAGGAAAAGGAAAAATGGAAAACGGGGAGTATTAAAGCATTGATATTGATATTGAAATTTAGTAAAGGGGAAATATGCCAAAGGAAAAAGTTTTCCCTTTATTTTATTTTATTTTCTGTGGTTTTTTGCTGTTTTTTTTTCTGCTGTTTTTTCTAACCGCCTTTTTGAGCAGGCAAACGAGGGGCAACAATAAATTTTGCAGCACATACTTCAAATGTCAAATGCGGCAGCGATAAAAATTTCTTTATTGTGCACAAAACACACACACACACACGCATACACTGTGTGTGTGTGTGTGTGCTGGTCAGTGAAGAAGCACAACAAGTACGTGTATTGGAATTGCTTTTCGACTTTGAACGTTTTTTTGTATTGCATTCCCTTTTTTTATTTTTTTTTTTTATTTTTTGTTGCCTTTGGCTTTGACAGTTTTTGCAATTTATATTTATTTTGCCAGCACGCACACACACACAGAGAGAGAGAGAGAGAGAGAGAGAGACTCACATACGCAAACTGGACTTGTGCATAAATTAAGATAATCGCGCGCATGCTGCTTAGTATGTTTGCCTGTCAGAGCCAACTTGCTGCGCCGTTCTGGCCATTCTCTGTTCTCTGTTGGGCTGCTTTTGCTGTTGGCCTATTAACTGTCAGCTGCCAGCTGCATAATTTATGGCCACCTTCCACAAAGCGGACATCAACGCTGACAGATAGATAGAGTGAGCGAGAGAGAGATAGAGTGGCACAGTCGGTCTTTAATTCGATAACATTAGCTGCAGTAAACGCACGTGGCAGTTTTAGCTGTATTTCAGCTAAAATTTATGCGATCTTAACTAAATTTTAACGGAGTATAAAGAAATGCATAAAGTGCATGATTTATAAGTTTCAAAGCTTTTGTAGCAACAAAGTTATAGCCTCAGAAAGTCAGAAAATAAATTTAAATAAGTTGAAAATATTTTCGAACATATTCAGTCGATTTTCACGACTCACACCTGTCACGCTGCCATCTCTAATGCTCCAGCATTATAATGAATGACACTTCGCAGCCCATAGCTCAGCATCTTCATGCAGTGCAGCAAGCAAAATGGCGGCAAATGAATTGATTGTCGCCATTGCTTACACTTTATCTGCATTGCGTTTGCCTTAAAGCGCAATGCGATTAAAGTGGACACTACGATGGTATGTGGGGAGGGGCAGGACTAACTGGGGGGGCCCATTATGCGGTTGACCGAGAAACCAGAGAACTGAAAACCAGGCCGAAAACCAGAGGATTATTGAGCCAACTGTTGACCACTAAGCACGGCTGCGAGACGGGGCGTGTAAATTATTTGCATAAGTACACTGGCGAGTGAGACAGACAGACATACAGAGAGGCAGATAGGCAGAGAAAGAAAGGGAGAGAGAGAGAGAGGAAGTGTCCTAGTCCGGGTCACGAAATGCTCCAGTTGAGTTCATTGTTGGCCCCGAAAGCGGCACGCGCTGCTCATATTTAAGCATACACACATTGTGATCATTGCCAGACCATTAGCTGGAACCGTAGAGTCACCCAGTCACTCCCCCCCCCCCCTCTCTCTCTCTCTCTCCACTTGCCTGCATAGACAATCCACGCAGCTGGACACCGGGGTCTGCTTATTTTTTTAATGGCCATTTTACTGTGTCCATTTCCATTTCCAGTTGTTGTTGTTGTTCTCTCTTTCCCTTTCGTGCTGGCCAAGATTTTAATGCCACTTTAATACAATTTTTATGCATCGCCTGGCCGTAACAAATACGTGCCCAAATGCCGTTATTTCGAATCAATGATTTGACATATTCGACGACAACGCAAAAATGACGCCGTCTCATTCGATAAAATTAAACCGAAAGCCCCCGAAAAAAATAAATCGATCGATTGCCATTTATTGGTAAGTTCGTAGCACACATATGAAAGAATTTGATAGAAATTGCAAAACAAAAAACAAAGAGAGAGGCAGTCAGAGAGAGTGAATGAGAGAGAGAGACAGACACGAAGAAGAGCTACAAAACTGATAACCGATTCGGCATTAAAGAGCGCAATACACAAATAAGTGTATTCAGAAGCACGCACTTTGTATACTCTCTCCATATTTTGTATACGCTCTCCATATTCCAAATACAAAAAAAAACCATGGCCTCAAAAAAAATTAAATAATTATATATATTAATCGAACAATTTTTAATTAAAATATATTTAAAATTAATAAAATGAAAACAAAATCATTTAAATCTTAATGAAAATATACCAAGAAATTTATTTGTATATTTTATTTTTCTTTAAATACTTCAAATTATAATCAGAATATATATTTATTTTCAATGTGTAAGCATATTTTCAGTTCAGTGTGAGCCGTCCTTATTCATATCTTTGTTTATATCTGAAAGTGCGATAAGTTATTGAACAATTTCGTTGAAATACAAAATACACACAGCTTTTTTTTCCCTCACAAGCAAACAAACATAGAGAAAAGAGTCAGAGAGAGAGAGGGAGACAGATGGGAAAGCACATAGAGGTAATTATATTGTGAAATAGAATGAAATAGTTGAGAACCGAAAACACTTAATTGGCATTACGGAATTTGTACACGTTTAATTGCTTTAATAATTTTCTTAAATATAACATAGATCATATATTTATTATTTATACAATTATCAATTATTTTAAAATGAATCAAATCGTAGGGGAATTTCAATTTAATTCAGTTGTAGTTTTTGTTTGGATTTAGCATACTCACTAAGGTTTTCTGTTTATCGATCTAAGTTAATTAAATACCAGCACAGGGGGAGTTGGGATGGCAGAGGAGGGGCTGAGATGTTGCAAATGGGAGCAGCTCAAAAGTGGACAAAGTTTTGAGCTAACTTTGGCAGCGACAAGTGGCAAGTTGCGTATGGCAAATACGCGCATTTTTCCACAGCTGCGTCTAATTAAAATTATCACATGGGGCACATGGGGCACATGGGGCATGTGGGGCGTTGCCACAAGTAGTTGCCACTCCAATTAGCAGTTGAACTGTGGCAGCTCACTCTCTTTCCCTCTCTCTCTCTCTCCCCAGCAAATCAATTCGCCAGCAGCTTCTGCCTTTGCATTCTGTACATTTATTTCACTCTCAGCACTCACGCAAGTAGTCGAATTATAAACAATACAATATACACGTATATATTCCATATAATATTTGTATACATTTCTCTGGGTACTTAGGGCAACTGTATACTCTTGCCATGCACCAATATAGTCGGTGTTTCGGTGTGATAATTAAAACTTTTCGATCTAATCGGGTTTACTTCGCCTGCAATATCTTCATCTGCTGCAGCTGCTTCCCTGGCAGCGGCCTCCCCGGCCTCCTTGGCCCCAACTGTTAGGGCCACATACTCCATATACATGTAGTCCGACATTGCGAAGACAAGCACTATACAAAAGAGAGAGAGAGAGAGAGAGAGAGTCACAAGCCTTGTGTGTGGGCGCAGACAACACACTCACCTGCCATGGTCCAGGGATAGAATATGGCTGTAAAGATGCCATCCCATAGCCAGAGCTGGAGACCCGCATTGGCCATGATGAGGCCACAGTAGATCGCTGTGGCCAGCCAGACAAGCAACAGTTTATCCTTGTGCCTTGGATGGGCACGCAGTATGCCATAGAACAGGGCCAAAGTTCCGATAAATTGTACAACACGCATTGTTTCAGTTTGCCTACCCCCTGACGGAGAAAAAATACGGATCTAAAAATGTTTAAGCTATCAGAGGATACTCAAACGGAATACCCACAACGACCGGGCAAAAAATTAGTGCCTTGGGCCAAGACAAAGGTAAAGAGACCGATGGTAACTTCCTTGATGCGCTTCTCTTCCCACATTTCGATTCGACGATTCAAAGCTAACTAAACGATTCGGAAACAAACACGATTCTACATGGCTGACGCTCTCCAGATACATATAGCAGGGGTTTCTCTCTCTCTCTCTCTCTCTCTCTCTTGCTCTCACTTAATTCATTTTCATTATCTTTATTATTTGATTATCTCTTTACACACATACATATGTATACGAATACGTATGCTCTGTTTAGACGTTAATTGTGTGCTTCAATATTATAAATCGATGAGTTCTCTGAGGTGGGCGTATTATAGGGCGGGGGCATTTCCTTTGTTTCGACCATCTGGGAAATTGAATTGGAGGCTTGTATGCGCAGTGTATTGCGATTGCTTTGAATCAACTCGCAATAGTCTTGGTATATCAAATACACCATATAACCGATGATAACTGATGAAATAGATTTCCAGATTACTATACAGACATATCGATTAGATTTGTAAACTTACCTGCTGCAAGCCAAATGCAGAGTAACTTCAACAGGCAGCCCATGAATCCAAAGAGTCCGTAATAGTAGAAATCATAGCGTATATACTGGAAGCCCAGGCAACACCATGTGCTCGCATGATAGGCCGATATGAGCAGCCAGAAGAGAATAAAATAATCCTTATGCAGGGGATCCCGCTTAAAGATGGCGAAGAGCAGCGCTGCCGTTGCCATCGTTTGCATTTTTAGCAAACTCGCGATCCATTCTATTACTACAAAAAGAAACCAAGGATTGATATTTTACTTTTTATACCCTTGCACTGGGTATATTACTTTTGGCCAGAAGTTTGCAACGCACCTAACGAGGGATATCAATTTAAATCTGCATCAACAGAGGAGTTCATATAGCTTTGTCCATCTATTCCAACTGGCCTCACAGTTTTAGAGCTATCTTAATAAAAATTGGGTGTTTTTTTTTGGTGTTTATCTCTCCTAACTTTTGCAATGATCACTTGTTTTTACTCGGAAATGACTTTTTGATCACGTTATTGTTTCCAAAACAATTCTGCATTTCAATTTGATCGATTTGGGACCTCTCATTTTTTTCAACTTTTTCCATGCAACCCCCTTGTTAAAATTTCGAAAATTTTCAAAAAATTAAAATACTTATTTTTTGTCTTAAATCGATTCGAATATTCAAAACTAACATAAAAATCGAATCCGCAGCCAATTCGGACACCAAATGTGTATAATATGCATATTTTATCGATTTTCCAGGGTTGTCTTTCCTCTTTCACATCTCTACTTGTTGAAAATGGAGTTTTTTGTTCGATTTTCACTCATAACTTTGCCAATAATCATTTGTTTTTATTCGGAAATGACTTTTTGATCACGTTATTGTTTCCAAAACAATTCTGCATTTCAATTTGATCGATTTCGGACCTTTCATTTTTTTCAACTTTTTCCATGCAACCCCCTTGTTAAAATTTCGAAAATTTTGAAAAAATTAAAATACTTATTTTTTGTCTTAAATCGATTCGAATATTCAAAACTAACATAAAAATCGAATCCGCAGCCAATTCGGACACCAAATGTGTATAATATGCATATTTTATCGATTATGTACAACACTTACTGTAGTTTGTGAATAAAATTGTTATCATAGATATCCCGAAAACACTCAGTGCAATAACCGAGTTTCTTTTTCTCTTGGATGCTTCGCTAATCGATGACATTTTCTCTTGACGTGCCAAATACAACTGAATAGCAAAACTGAATATCAAAACAATTAAAAAAAAAAGTAAAAAGGTTTCTTCTGTCTCTCAGTATCTTATCAAGATTCTGAGGAAATCTTTCGAACCGTCATTGTGTAACGCTCGAAAAACATACACTTTCACTCTCTCTTCCTCTCTCTAGCTTTCTAGCTCTCTCTGACACTCTCTTAATCCTACTTCCTCTCTCTTGCTCTTTCTCTCTCTCTATCTGACACAATTTTAGTGTCAAAGATATAATAGCTTTTTGTCAGAAATCAACTCTGAACCATTAAACAATATAAAATAATAATTTCTCCCCCTTCCTGCCACTTCTCTCTTCTATTTCTCTTGTATAAACATTTAGATATATATATTAGCTTATACATTAATCGCAGAAACAGACAATTGACCCGAGGCGGGGGAAATATAGGGCGGGGGCATTTCCTTCGATTCGACCACCTCGGGTATTGGGCTAGAAGCTTGTTGCGGCCTGTTGCGATTGTCTTGAACCAACTCGGCATACTCCTGGTATATCAAAGACATCATATAGCCGATAATAACTGAAATAGATTTACAGATTACTATATAGACATATCGATAAGATTTGTAAGTAACTTTGCCACTTACGTGCCGCAAGCCAAATGCTCAGTATAACAAGAGTTGATGTTATAAAGTCGAAGAAATCATATTGTATATATTGAAAGCTCAAGGTTATCCATGCGGTACACTGTATAACCGATATGATAAGCCAGAATAGAAAGAATTTATCCTTATGCAGCGGATCCCGCTTAAAGATGGCGAAGAGTAGAACCACCGTAGCCACAGCTTGCAGAGATTGTACAATCATTACCCAACTACCCCCTGTAGAAAGATGGTAGGGTTATTATCGTATGCATATAACAATCAAATTACAGACTTACTATAAACCATGGTAAACATGATTAGCGATATACCGAATACACTCAGCGAAATAAACGAATTTCTGTATTTCTTGTCCATCATATCGATGCGGCGTGAGGCTTCACTTACCAACGACATTTTCCCTTGACTTTTCAGATACAACTGAAGTTTTTGACTGAGAGCAGCACAGTTTAATAGTTTAATCTTTTCGATTATCTTATCAAATATAGCGAGTATTCTCTCAAAACTCTCACTCACTCTCTCTCTCTCTCTCTCTCTCTCTCTCTCTCGGTTTTTCTACCTCTCTAGTTCTCAGTATTTCAAGCACTTGTTATCAGTTTGTCTCTATTTGTATGTGTTGGAAGGCATAAACCTTAGAGAAAGAGAGAGAGAGAGAGAGAGAGAGAGAAGCATCTAGCATAAGCAATCTATATTTAGTACTCGCCGGTCTCTAGTTTGCTTCTATTAAGATTTGCTGACTTTATTAATTATATATTCGATTATTTCTCTTATATATATATATCTATATATATGAAAATAAAATATATATTTTTCTATACGAGTGTCGTTGATCCCTTGAGAGAAACGAAATGCAGTTCCTTCAATTCGTCCAATTTACGCTTACGATTATATTGAGTCAATTCGACATACTCCTGATAAACCAGATACATCATTAAAGCGATAACTCCTGCAACGAATTATTTTATTATATCGATGAAATCTGGAAATAACGGTTCGACATACCTAATATCAATATAACTGCAATGATACAAAATATGTACGTAGAAAAAGCGAAATATCCCAAATTGTCCTCTCGAAAAGAGAATTTTATAAGTAGAAGACCGAAAAAACACCAAATGGTAAGGTGAATAGCCGATATGATCAGCCAGAATAGAATTAATTTATCCTTATGCAGTGGATCCCGCTTAAAGATGCCGAATATTGCCGCTACCGTAGCCACCACATTAAGTGATGGAAACAATAAAAGACCGGGAACAGGTTCTTGAGAAGCTATGAGATTTCAATATTAAGAAACGTGTGTACATATATATTACATATGGTATGTGAATATTTACTTACCACCATTAAAAAATACAAAAACGAATGGTATGATGAAAACAATCAGCACAGCGGCCAAATTTTTGAACCTCTTATCCATCTTTTACACCTTAACTGTAGATAAATAAATACAATACAAAACAAACTTTTAAAAACTTAAGAAAGTTGAGAAACGAGTTGCGAAACTACCTTAAACAAAAAAAAACTTAATAAGAGAAGAAAAACCTTTTGGACAAATAAAATTAATACGAAAATTTAATTGGGAACAGTTTTTTTTTTGAATTAAAATCAAAAACACGTGCACAAAGCTTTTGCTAAAATTATATTTTCTATTTTTTCTGAGTTACTATATATATATTTATATATATTTTATAGTGTTTTGGCGACCTTTATTTTTATTCATATTGGTAGCTGGCTCGATATATATATATATATATATATTTAATTTTCTATTTATATGCTGATGATGATGATGTTCCGCTTACCAACGACTTTTTTGCTAGACGGTTGAGATAACACTGAAAGGGTGAAATTAGCGTATGCGGGAGTCAGGTCTGTGTTCTTTATAAATATATAGGCCAGGAATACCAATAGCATAGCTATACTCTCTCTCCCTATTTTCAGCACCCTCTCTCTCTATACAATATCCAAAACTATAAAGCTCTCTCTCGCTTTCTCTCTCTCTCTCCCTCTCGATCACTTTTCTACTTCTCCCTCCTTATATATAAAACTATTTTGTGTCTTTGCTGATTTTATTAAATAAATAAATGATTCATATCACATCTGAACTCGAATTTGCTGCAAGTATATCTTGCTGTGCCTGGCGACCTTCTTTGTTATTTATGCATATGATTGTGTGCCTTTTAGTACTTGCCACAGGGTGTTTCAAGCGCATTTTGGGGAACCTCATTTGACCGATAAAGTTGGCAAGTTGCAATCATAAGAAATCCAATTGGTCGCACTCTTTGACTTTGCAGTTTGTGCCAAAGCTATGAAAAGTTCATAAAGCAACATGAATGCATAACTAAATCAGACAGCAAACACACACACACACAAACAAACAACATGCACACACACACACACATACACTCCCAGAAAAGGGGGTCACATTGTGCATTCATGTTCATTTGATAGCTGAACTTTTGCTATTTGTGCATAGGAAAGTTTTGTTTTTGGGTTTTTAGTGGCAATTATTTTTACATTTAGCGAGCTAAGTTCTTAAATTGGCTGCCTACGAGTGTGTGTGATTGTGTGTGTGTGTATGTAAACAGGTGCAGGATGCCATGCGAATATCCTTAAAGTCGAAACTTTTCAAGTTTTTCAAGCAGGCAGCGAAAGTTGTTTGCAACTTTTCGACGAATTGAGTTTTTAATTAAAATTTGTTTTCCCTTAACCAACACAGCGCACGTCTATGGCTGTGTGTGTGTGCTGTGTGTGTGTGTGTGAGGCGGCCATAAGTCATTACGCCATTTTGAGAGAGCACCCCGTGTGACGTCACTGTGCTGCGTAATTTATGTACATTTGCAATTAAGAACCCTACAAAAATCATCGTAAATTTCATTCAATTGCATTTTTATATTACGAAAGTTTGTCTTCTACATCATTGGGGGTAGTCAGACATGATTAATGATCATCATTTTCATTATACATAATATATATTTTGGGTATGCTAATTTTACTCCAAATGAAGATATATAGTCTAAATTTTGCTGATCAGCATCATTAACGGACATAGCAATTAAATGAGATGGACATGATTACGTTTTTTGAATTTCCTATTTATGCTGAAGTTTATAAGGCGAGAGTACGATCCATTGAGATTGTTGTAGCTGCCTATAACATCTAACATTTTTTAATGAAAATGTGGTGTTCTATAACATGTTGTAACATCTTTCTTTAGTCATAAATTCGTCAGATATTGGATAGATATAATAAATAGATAGATTTTCATGGATGTAGACATTTTTTTAGGATTTGATCTCTTGATTATATATATATATATTATATATATTAAGTCTGTACTCCGACCCCATCATACCCTGTAGTTGCTGTTGCTCTTAAAGGTTATTTTGGATCTGAGGTCGTAGGTTTGCGGCTTAAATGGCACCCGTGGCACCTGTAAGACAAATGGGTTAGTGCAGCAGGTGTGGATGTGGGGGGGGAGGGAGGATGGAGCAGCGGGTATGGGAGTGTTAAAATATATATCAGCTGTCATTCAGATGATGCGAGGCGTGAGGCAAGGGGCAACCCATGAAATGTTGCTCATTTATTTCATTTAAATGCGCATTTAAATCTATTTAAAAGTCCACATGAGCCCGGCACAAAGCCGAAGAGACAACACACACACAGACACACAGGAGTCCTGCTTGGGGTCTATATGGGGAGTAGGAAAAATAAAGGGCAAATAAAAGGCATGGTTGCAAGCTGAGCTCGACTCGGCAGATGGAAGATGGAAGATGGGAGAAGAAAGAAGTTCGGGCTCTCTCAGCATGATTTAACGATAATGAAGGTATTTACGAGTTTAGCCTTAGACGGGCAAAAGCAAAACTCATCATAATGCCGGCAAAGGTTACACACGACCTCAACCTGAGCCATGGCAGAGTCAGAGAGAGAGAGACAGGCAGAGAGAGAGAGAGAGCGAGAGGGAGTGCTACTATGTAGGTACGCATGTCCTGGCACTTGTAAGATGTTTTGCAAAAACTTTTTTGTTGTCGCCGTTGATAAGGACAATGACAATGACAACTACTCGAAATGACAGCACGCTGAGCACCCTCACACACACACACACACACACAGGCACACACGCACACGAACACTCGTACAATAGCTAAAAGTTGTACCTTTGACAACCTTTCCTGCTTAGCTGCTCCTGCTCCTGCTGCTGCTCCTGGAAGGGAACACGTAATCCAAGCAACGGGGGAAATGTCAACGCACATTGTGCGCTAATAAAATTTAATTTGCTATAAAATGCTACACACATTTTCAGTTAATATATACATAGATCTCTCTTTTACCCACTCTCTCTCTCGCTCTCTCTCTCGCTCTCTCTGTGTGTGCCATAAAGCAGCGTCAACATAATTACAACGATGGAAATGAAAATTTTATTTTCCAATTTATGATACTCCTTCTCTTTCTGCGACGCAGACCTTGAAGTGAAATAATTTTTGATACTCCCCGTTTGCCTATGGGTTCTTTGATGCCTTTTTAGTGCCTTTTAATATTAAGCAGCTGCATTGAATTCAAATTAGCCTCTCCCCCCCCAGCCCCTTCCTACCTCAAGAAAAATATGAAAATCGCAGCGATAAAAAGCGATAAAAGCGATTTTAAGGCAAGAATCAGACAGCGAGATACAGATAAAGCATTTATTCTAACGACCTGAGAATGCTCTTTAAAAAATAAAATAAATATGCAGATCTTAAGTATATATTAAGTTATATTTTCTGCGCTTTATAAGTAATAATATTAATATGAAAAAAATAAACAATAGAACTTAAGACTGTCATCAGGCTTATAATTTAGTATTCACAAATTTAAACAATTGAATTATTTCTGAATATATTCCAAGTACTTAAAATATATTTTAAAATATATTTCCAGCTTATACTTCTTTCAAATATACCAGTGTCTATATGCTCGTCTTCTGCTAACTTTATGTATTTTATTTCCTTGACTTTTCCTTTTAAACTTTTCATTTTACTGCATCAGAAATTAAGCTAGAAAAATATTTGCTTTGTCTAGCCAAATTGCTGGGCAAAGGCAGCGCTCTATTTTATTATTGCTGCACTGCAGCGACACCTGACTTCATACCTGGCCCTGCTCCTGGCCCTGCTCCTGGCTCTGCTCCTGGCCCTGCTCCTGCTTCTGCCTCCTTCTCTCGGACATGGATCTGCGTTACATAGCGATTTTATGAGGCTGCCGTCTGCGCTTCAAACGCAAATCCACTTGCCACTGCGCGAGTTTTTATTGTCAGTCAGGGAGAAAGCAGAGAGGGAGGGGGGGCGGATTGGCAGGAGTTGGTAGTAGAAGACAAAAGGCGTCAGCAGGCGAACTTAACCTGCAAAATCGTATTACAGAGGCAGCAGCAGCTCGTCAGCAGCGTCAGGCCAAGCGCTGAATGAGCGCCACGTGCCACAGTGCCACCTACTGTCCTCTCCCACCTCTTCCTCTCCCTCCCCTGCCCCTTCCTATTCACACCGCATGACAATGGCCGACTGCGAATTCGTCAACAATTTTGCGGACGTTGAGCAAAAGTTTCGAAATTATGCGCCAGTTAATTGTAAAGCTCGTGTAATCGATGCTTGAAACCGCCATGCTGAAAGTGGATCAAGCAGGGGGGCGTAGAGGGGCGATAGAAGGTGGAAGGAAGCAGTAAAAGATAGAGAGATAATGGGCAAAGAATGGGAAAAGCTACTGTCCTTGGTCCAAAAGACAATGCGATTTGAGTGGCATCTCGTGCGCTCTGACGCTTTTTCCACCACTGGCATGTGGCCAAAATGGCTTTCTACCTGTCTCCCTGTGTGTGTGTGTCTCCCTGTGTGTGTGTGTCTCCCTGTGTGTGTGTGTCTCTCTGTGTGTGTGTGTGTGTGTGTGTCGAGCGGATTTCCGGCTGATTGCAGTTGGCAGCGCTGTGTGCTTTGTGGCTGCATTAAGCGAGCAACCAAAATAATTACAAAAGACAATGCAAGAGAGAGAGAGAGGGAGCGAGAGAGAGAGAGAGAGGGAGAGAGAGAGAGAGAGAGCGAGAGAGAGAGAGAGGGAGAGAGAGAGAGCATTAAAAGATTGATGTGCCATTGCGGCATATGCGGCGTATACGCAATGCGCTGGGGACTTTTGCACTGTGCCGTGTGCCTTGGCTCGCTCTGACTTTCCGCCTGTCTCTTTGCCTCCCCTTTTCTCCCTCCTCCCCCCTCTTTATTTTCCTCTTTCTCGCCCTTTCTTGCGCTGCACTTTACAGTTGCAGATTTTCAATTATAATTATTAACAGGCTGCAAATGCTGTCGGTTTACCCCAGCATTATCTACCCCTTTATCTGTCTCTCTCTCTCTTTTTCTCCTTCTCCCTCTCTCTCTCTCCCTTTCTTCGCACACCTTGGGGAGTTTCCCCACTCAGCTGTGCGATGCACTTGATGCCTGCGCAATTTCCTGGCCATTCGCCTTGCATTGTCCTTGTCTTTGTTCATGCCTCCCCCTCTCTTTCACTCTCTATCTCTCTCTCTCTCTCTCAGTTTGTAGTTGTTTTAAGTGTTTTCTTTTTTTCTCGCAGTGTAGTTTTTCTACCTGTTTTTTGCCCCATTTTGCCCAAAGGCAACTTTTAACATTTAATGATGCTGCTTTGTATTTTAATACGCTTTGCTTGCCCAGCTACCCCTCGGCTCGATTCCCTTTTTCACCCGCTCCTGCTGCTCCTGCTCCTGCTCCTGCTCCTCCTTCTCCCCTCCTGCTCCAGCCCACTGACAGCACGTGCCATAAGCAGCGCTTTGAAAAACTTTTAAGTAGACATGCAACGTGGCCAACCTACCACGCCCCCTCCCCTCCAGTTGCCGCCCAACTCGTCTTGTTTTTTGCCTTTTGCCGCTTTAAGTTGTCTACTCAGTTCCAATTTTTTTTTTTCCAGCCAGCCAGCCTACCTGCCAAGGTGTTTGCAGCAATTTGTGTCAAGCCCAGAGCAGGCGGGAGAGCAGGAAGGGAGGAGGAGGGGCAGAGGCAGCAGGAGGAGCCGCTGCGGGATTTGCTTGTCTGTTGTTCAGCTGGCCGTGTCCTTGAAGCCGTTGGCTGTGTGCGGTGCGCAGATTGTGCCAATTTAACATAACCTGTTGCCGCTCGCAGGCAGCGGCATCGATTCATCGACTGAGACTTCGATAACGATAACAATTTCGATTTCGATTTCGATTTGAGAGTGCGAAAACTTTGACTGCCTGCAACGGAAATGAAGTGTGTGCGCGGAGTTTTAATGCAATTGCAATTTAAGTTCGTTACACTTCGCAATTCACCTGCAAAAACTTTTGCCACTTCCCCTTTCCCTGCCCCTTCCACACCCCCCCTGGCTAGCCTGGCTACGAATCACGAAGTAATTGCAATTCCCTGAATTTGTGAACAATTTAGAAAATTAAGTTCGGCAAACTTGCCAAGGCGGCGTCAGCAGGAGGAGGAGAAGCAGGAGGAGGAGCAGGAGGCAGAAACAAAGCCAAAAAGCTGGCTAGAAGGGGGAGCAGGAAAAGGGGTAAGGAGAGCTGACCTGGTAGGCAAACTTATCGATGCAGCCGGCTCCACTTGCCATGGCCAACCAATTTTTGGGAGAAGAGAAAACTTTGCGCAGCAGATCATGACTGAAAGCTGGTCAAACTGATTGACATATATGTAGTTACCCAAGGATCTAGATGGAAAGAAATGTAGTAAAAGGGGCAAGGAGCCAAGAGGCCTGAGAGGGCGAGAGGGAGGGAGAGGCATCGAGTCTCGTTTGCGGCGAATGCGAATGCAAATGACGCTGTTTGTGCCAACACATGCTGGCGCAGTCATTACAAATTAATTTCACACGTGACTAAGTCGACAGCGTGCAGCAGGAGCAGCAGAGGGAGGAGGATGAGGCGAGGGGATGCAGTGCAGCATTCGACAGTAGAGCATGTGGGAGGGGGGCAAGACGAGGCAAGACGAGACTGACATTGTGTCAGTCGTATGACATTCAATTAGGAAAAGTTGTTGCATCTTGATGAGCAAATGTGCCATATAATATGCAAGCAGATGCTGCAGCTGCTCCTTCTCCCTCCCCCCTTCCCCTCCTGCCACACCCAGCTCTATTCAATCTTCTTGTCTCTGTATGACTGTTGATCCTTTGGGGAGCATCATCGATGATGTTGATGCAGCTGAAACTGTGTTGCATAAGCCAGGGGACAGTGCGCTGCTGTACAGTGCGCTGCTCTGAAGTGTGTGTGTGTGTGTGTGTGTGTGTGTGTGTGTGCGTGTATGTGCGTGTGTGTGTGTGCGCGTGTCTGTCTGTAAGTGCGTTTTAAGTGCTAAATTGAGCTGACAGGCGAAACGCAACGCTCTGTTATATTTATCGGCTTCGGTTTCCCAAAGAATACTGAGAAAATTAGAAAAATAATATCTCAAATTGAAGTAAACAGTTCTGCTCAAATTTTACAAGTCTCACGTTAGCGCGACTGTCAAATACCCTCTAATTACGTATTCGCCCACTCACTTTACATATTTCCTAAATAACTTATGTGTTTACCATGCGATTGCAATCAAATTTGTAGTTATGATTGCGATTGTTTATATTTTTGTACATACCAAAAATCAATAAACTAGTTTTTAAACAAAGCTAGAAAATCGTTTTTTTCGTGTTATGGAAGCATAGGGGAATATAGAAAATTTTGTCGACACTCTTGATAAAGGTGCTATAGAAGGAAATACTGTCTTTAAATTTGATAGCAATAGCTCTTAGAGCCTCTGAGATACAAGTGTTCATACAAACAAAAATATATATATTTTATGAATTGTTGGAAAATATGAAATAAGTGTATGATTGCTTCTGCGTGCCAGCCTATTGATTGAGGGTATACAAATGTATATATAATTGCAGAACGAATTTGATTTGTATTGAATGATTTGACTCGTAGTTTCTTCTCCCTTCAACAATCGCTCTCTCTCTCCCTATATCTCTTGCTCTCTCTATCTGTCTCTGCCTCTTGCTAGCTAAAGTTGTTGTTCCACATCGGATTCAGTTTAATTGCGTCTACCGTAGCATATAGTTGTCGATCAAACTGATTTTTTTTTATTTTAATGTTCTCTTTGCTTGCCCAATTAATAGGGTTGTAGCCCATATTTATTACCATATCAACTTGAGGAATCTTTATGACGTAGCATAGAGAAATCGAATTGTATTGTGAGACCCAGTAGGCATAGGCTTCACATACGATCTGAGCTCTTTTTAAAAATTGTTCGCTTATCTAGAAGTAGATTCACTCAATTCTCTCTCTCTCTCTCTCTTTGTAAACTCAAATTTCGTTAACTTTGGGGCAACTTTGTTTATGTTTTTCGGTCTGAGCAAGTTCAGTGTGGATCATGGTGTCGGTGTCGTCGAATCAACAATATAAGAAACTTGCCATCGGCCTAGTAGTATTTGCTGCTAGTGTTGCCTTTGCCTGGTTCAAATTGGATGGTAAAGTGACTAAATTAGATCAAGGTTTCCGATTTTCATTAATGATATATCTCTGCTTGCAGCCTATTACAATGAAGGAAGAAAAGAATTCATACCGGTTATACAATTTGTGGCAACTGTGGGACTTCTCTTTGGCACCCTGAAGGCACCGCGGCAGCATGAGAGCGTGTTCATGCTCTTCTGGTTGGTTTGCACTCTGATCTTTTGGGTAATTCTACTCATATGTGGATGCGATCTACTGATCTACAATTGGGGATATTTTATGCCATTGACAGTGGTTGTAGCGACATCTAGCGGTGAGTAGCAAATACTTGACGTCTTTAGGGGTTCTATAAATATTTATTGTTGTTTTTTGATACCGCATTGCAGTTGTTGTTCCCTACTTGGAGTATATCATGTATAATTTCTATGTGGAACTGACACTCGACACAGTTTGAGGAGAGTGTATGTATAATATATATATGTATATACCTATTTATATATATATAAGGAAAGCAGATTAACATTCTTTTAGCGCTTTGCTAACATTATAAACATACGAATATTTATAGATACAAACACACACACACACACTCGTTTCTATTTTATTTATACGATATTTTGTATCCAATTAAGTTAAATATTTATCTTTGAATTTTATACAACCATATCATCGCAAATATAAACACACACACCTATTTGTACTTAATATCTTAACTGTTATCTCACTTACCTATGGGTATTCGTAATTATTCAAACATGAAATACTTTCAGCTTTGCGGCAATTCATGATCTACGAACCGATCCAGTGACTCAACTGTGGTGATCTCTTGATTCCGCCACTTGGTTATGCGTAGTGAATACTATTCGCTAGAACTCACATTCGATTCGAACTCGAATCTGCCTCTTGGAATTTCGTATTTATTCACCTTGTCTGTGAACTTGACACTTGGCGAGAGCATGAGCATGATTGGATTGCGGCATCAGCAAGTTTGAGTCCGCCGCGGTTTGAGTGCTCCGAATTTTGAGTGCCCAGCATGAGTGTATTCATTGTTGATCGAGCATTTTTTTTTTCATTAAATAAATATTTACTTAAGGCGGCAGCAGCATGTTGCTTGAGTGGAGTGTAGGCTGTGCGTGAGAGTGTGGAGAGGGGAGGGAGGACGGAGGAGGGAGGAGGAGGAGGAGAAGCACTACACAATTAGTTTTCTACATTTCCACTCTATCTACTATTTCTGTGTCTTTAATTGTCTTTTCAATAGCCTCTCTACTTGTTCCCTTCTGCTCTATCTCTTTTTTTTTTGGTAGCATTCTGTTTATCTGCTGCCACTTGATCTCTTGCTTGCCCTATTGCTGACTCTTTTTTTTATTATCTCTCCCATTCTCTCTCTCTCGTTTCCTCGCTTCACCTCTCTCTTATGCTGCTTTGAAATTCTTGAGATTTGTGCAGCATTTTTACAGCTTTTCCATATAAGTATATACTATATTTATATCGTAATAAACAAGCTGCAAATAAAATATATTTATTTTTTCTTTACCTCAGTTACCCAATGATTTTTGCGGATGCAGCACAGTCGAACTATTGCAGCTGCTGTTGCCACAGACAGTCAGAGAGAAAGAAAGAGAGAGAGAGAGTGTGAGAGGGAAGGAGAGAGAGAAAGAGATAGAGACTGATGGTTAAATCTGCTGCTCGCGCATAAATTGCAATGGCAACAAGCAGTGAAAGGCTGAGCCGAACTGCACACGTTGTTCGATTGCTTGCTGTGCGTGTGTGTATGTGTGTGTGTGTGTGTGCACTACAATGGCCGCTGAAGGTGTCCTCCTCGCTGAGGTAGAATTTAATTGCTGCTTGCATTCAGCCAGGCGACTGCAGCTGCTGACCAGGCACAACAAAAATGCTGCTCGTTAGAAGCAGCTGGACACCTGCTAAGTTGCCACTGGCAATGGAAGCACACACACACAAACACACTCTCTCTCACACACACACACACACACACACATAGAGACAGACAGGCAGATAGAAATGGCGTCTGGCTTTGGCGCAATCGGCAAACGGCAATTTTCGTAGCTGGATATATTTCTGCAGCTTCTTAAAGGATTGCACAGCACAGCAGGGACTGTGTGTGATATGCCATATATATATATATTTACTATATATATATATATATATATATGTATAGAGCACTTGTATATAAATTGAAATTGGCAAGTAGTGGGGCAAATATCCCGCTTTATATATAGTATATATAAGTATATAACTGCAGCAGCGGTCGCAATGAAAACAACGCGAATCGTTTTTATTAAAAATTTCATTTTCATTTGCAAAAAGCGAAAATGGAAAAATCGCCAAGGCGGGGCAGAGAGTGGGAGGAAGGGAGGAGGTAGGAGGAGGGGGCAGGGAGCTGGCAAAAATGTGGCAAACATGAAATATGAGCAATAAATGGCAGTCGGGGCACGCGTACATCAAGGTCCTTGAGAGCGCCGCACTTGCAATAATCCCGCTTCAGTCCGGAGACCACGCCCCTTCCCCCTGCCCTCGCTGCCCGCCTTGAGCGTTTGCGTTGACGTTCGAAAATTAAAATTACACAGCAAAACTTGCAGTGCACAAATATGCGAAGGAGAAGGAGAAGGCGAAGGCGATGGGCGCAAAGGAAGCTTAAGGAAAACAAACTGAAAAGCCGGAAACGGCGTCCATTGGCGCTGGCGGCCACAATTATTATTTCATCCCAAGTCGTGGGGGGAGGGGGGAACGGGGGCAGCTCGGGCAACGGAATTGAGTAAACATGCCGCTGCCCGTTGAGCAGATTATTTGATTCCAGTCTAGGCAAAAAAAAGGTAGGGAAGCAGAAGCCGAGATAAGTTACTCAATCTCCCTCTCCCACTCTATATCTGCCTTACAGAATTTTTTTTTGGGCATGAAAATGCAAATGCTCTGCACTGCTGTTACTGCTGCTCAGGCCAGCTGTAGTCGTGCATACCCCAAAGCCGCATACAGAGTACACAGCGTAGCTGGCAATAAAAATGAGCGCGCCCAAAATGCTGAGCTATGAAAATAATATGCCAAAGCAATTTTGATTTATTTTCTGCCGCAGGCAGCAGCACAAACCCCCCCCCCACTCCTTCACACACAAACCCAGCAGCAGCAACTGCAAGTCACAGTAGGGCACACACACCCGCACAACCAGATGAAAAATAACAAAAATGCTGCTCGAGTGAACTCGAAGCTCCAAGCACCGCAAAGCCTTCGCATTCTGTGCGCAATTAGCTCACAATGGACGCCAAAAGGGTGTAACTGGAAAATTGTGACTGGCAAAAGGGGGATAGCAAGTGGGCAGGTAAACGGGTGCCAACAGGTGCCCCCACAAACACACACACACACACACAAACACACACACACGCTTGCGGCACATACTCGGCCATGCACTTAAAATTTAAAGCGTTTCGAGTGTAATTGCGCGGTAGCCGTTAACGAGCCGCTTGTTAAAGACCAACCCCTAACCGGAACATGCCCAAAAAGGCGTGGCCAAATGTGGTGCATGGGCAAAAAGGCAGACAAAGCACAACTATCAGCATACCCTGTAAAAGATACAAAGTGCGAGCCAAGCATTAAAAATTGCACTAGTTGAGGCCAGTACTGGCCTTTAAGGCAATTTGCCACGACTAGCTGCATACCCTGTAGGGTAAAAACTTTTAAGTTATAAAGTTTACGTTATTGCGGATTTTTGCAATTTTTTAAAGAATTTTCGCATATAGTTTTAGTATTTTAATTACATTTTGCAAATATTTAATTTGGCTTTTAAAAAAGTGTAGCATACTTTTCTGCGCACGCTGTTATTTTATTACTTCCTGCTCACATATCTCCATAATTACTGCAATATGGCATAATTATGCACAATTAAGCTTGGCATATTATATATATCTCTATCTCTTTCGCTAGTGAAAGTTCTCAACTCTTCTTATCGAAGCTGCCTCCAAGCACGAGGCATGAGACTGTGTGTGCGGCTGCTGCCTCACAGTGCTGCCCATAGCTGCTGCTCCTGCTCCTGCTGCTGCCGTTGCACAGTGCTGCCCATTGCTGCCGCATTGCCGCACGCTGGCCAAAGGTAATCGGAGTCCTTTTGCTGTGCGTCGTCGTGGCATTAATTAACATTTCAATGCCGGAGCTGAGCGTGCGCGGTGTGTGAAATAATTTCATTGCGTTTAACTGCAGATGACCTTAAAGAGGCCGAGAGGGGGTGGGGAGGAGGCAATTTTAAGTTGAGCCAGGCTCGCGGCATATGCAATATTCAATGGAGGAAAATGTGTGGGAAATTAAAGCGCAGCTTAAAGTTGAACTGGGCTGCTTCTGCTGACCACAGCAGGCGCTGCTGGAGTGGCAGCATGCATGGCAAATTGGGCACACTAATTGACACCTGTGACGCACGCACACACACACACACACACACACACACACACACACACACACACACACACACGCACACACACACACAGAGAAAGAGCAGACCTAAACAAACGTAGGGAAATAATGAAAATACTGCGGCCATTTTGGGGCACCTCAATCAGGCGAAAGAGAAATGTGAAAAATGCCTTCAAAGCGGTGTCAGAAATTAAAAATAAACAAATTTTGTATGCACAGCAACAACAAAAGCAACAACAGGCTGAAAAAAGAAGAACCCTGAGCAGCTGCTGCTCAATTTCTGAAAAAGGATTTTCCATTTGGGGCATTTGCAGTATTTATTTTTGAAACAATATTTAAGGCAAGTATAGTTGCTCAGTGAATCTATCTCTCTCTTCCCTCTTTACTTAGCTTACCTTATGCATTAAGGTAATTAATATTTTTCGCATTGTTTTATTTCTCTCTCTCTCTGTGAACTTTTCTGATTTTTTTCGTTATTTTCTCTTGACTTTTTGTTGTTGTTTTCCTTCTCACTGCGCGCAGACTTACAAATTACGCACTAATTAAGCGGCTTCTGCTGCCGCTGCGACCATTTTTCAAAGAGTCCTTGGCTCACTTAAGGCGCACAACCTGAAGTACCTCCCAAAAAAAAAAAAGGCGGATAGGACACTGGCTTGTTTTTGGCTTTTTTCAGCTGCTTTTTAGCTGCTGCTGCTGTTCTTATTGTTGCTTTGGGGTCAGCTCAGCCTTGGCTTATGCTGATCAGTGCAGGGAGAGGGAAGAGGCAGGGGAGGGCAGGGTAGGTACTGCAGTTCGGCGACAAAAGTTAATGTGCATAATTAATTTGCTTTTGCACTTTGGCTCGGCTTCATTTTGCTTTTGTTTTGTCTTCTATTTGATGCTCTCTCTTTCTTTCGAGCTCGTTTCTCGTTCGTTTCGCGCATAAATCAAATTGAAGTGAGCTGTCGCAGTCGCTATTCAAATGCTCAAGGAGAAAGAGAGGGAGATAGAGAGAGAGAGAGAGAGATGGAGAGTGTGAGCAGGGCAGACAATTAAGCTGGCAAAGTTGCGGCCGTTGTAGACACGCAAAGCCACAGCTGTTGGCAGCAGGCCGCCACACAGATACAAATTCATCATACGCACTGTGTAACATTTTTAATTGGCTGTGAAATTAAATTCCACTCGAAGCACACCTGACGTTTCTGTGGGGAGGTGTAGGCCTAAGCAGCGACTTACTGACTGTGGGCAGGGGGATGGGTAGGGGCAGGGGGAGGTAAGAGGTAGTATACACGCTGTAGATAGCAAATTCAATTGGCATAACATCGTGCGCAATAAACAACTTCATTTGCCAAATTTACTACCAGATAATTGAATAGCTTCCAGCAGCGACATAGACAAAAAAAAAAAAAAATAATACAAAATACGAAAGAAAGAAGAGCTCAACAGGGTAGGCTGAGGAGGGGTGGGAGGGGAAGGGGCAGCCTCCCGGGAGCAACGGTAGCCAACTGGTTGGAGGAGTGTCTTCACATGCCTCTCTCTTCCTCGACTCGCTCGACTCGACTCGTATAACATGCAAATGCCAAATTCAATAAACTCAATGCCAGGCAACAAATAGACCAAATTATTGCAAAGCTGGCAGCAACACACACACACACATAGAGCACACACACACACACACGTGCAGCATTCTACTTAGCGCGCTCTGAGCCACTTATGGCACACAAAAATACCAATGCCGGGGCCAATGCCATTGCCATGCCCATTGGCATGCCCATTGCCAATGCCATTGCCACTGCCACTTGCCACACGCTGTGGCAAGAGTGGGGGGAAGGGGGAGGCAGGCCAAGTAAATTGAACGACAAAAGTGCGTGCAATTGGCAGGCATATTGCGTGGCGTGGCCCTTCTTGCCGATAGATTTTGTGGCCATAAGTCGAGGGGTCGCATGCGTGATGTGAGCACATTTCCACACCGCACAGCAAGATACACACGCACACGCAACACACACACACACACACACATACATACAGCGCATATTGCTTTAAAATGGCAAACGCAACTTGTGTCATCTCAGCCATTTGGCGAATGTCTCTTTCGTGGGCCATGGAAATGCGTGAAAAGTGAAAATTACTCGCTGAGCTCGTCTGTGGGAAAATGTGTGGAATATACAGATGGAAGGTTGTGCCGAACAAAAGTTGAATAGATAATAGAGAAATACTTATTAATAAAGAGAGAGCAAAGAAAAATCATACAAGTTCTTGAGTTCATGCTATGAAATTGGGAGTTTAGAAAGTAAATATATACTATTTGTATATATCGTACTATTTGATATGGTTAAAAACTATTATAATCAATAATATTGCTTGAAATATATGTTTAAAATAAATATATATGTTTTTTTTTTTTGAAGCACAAGATTTAGAATGTTATTTAAAATTTAAAATAATTATTTAAAATATTATTATTCTTATTAAATGCAAAAAATCACACATGTTCTTGAGCTAACATTATGAAATTAGTTATACAGCGAGTAAAATAATTATACTATAGCTAGGCACTCTGTGCAATGATTTAGAATAATTAAATTCTATAATATCGCTAAAAAAAAGTTGATATTTAAATTATTAAGTCTAAATTAACTAAAATAACATAATACTTCTTGGCTCTGCATTTATATTCCTTCCAATTCACAAGTACCTCAATGCTCTGCCTTTAAAACAATTTCAATTTCATTCAAAATCTTTTCAGTTCCTTCTTGGTTGGGTAATTGCAGCCCCTCTTAGCAGCTCGTAAACTTGTCACGAGCCAAATTTCTTTATTTCTGTTTCACTTTTCGCCATTTCTGCCTCCCCCTCCCCCGCCCAGAGCAGGCAAACTTAAACTTGCGATAAAAGATTTCCTTGAGTTTGCGTATATATATATTGTATAATATAATATAATGTATACCATATATATGTATATTTACTTTTCGTTGTTTTAACAGTACGCGCGCGAGTCACAGTCATAGCTCATGGGGGCCCGTTCGGCCTATTAATAAATTTACCAATGGGAATTACCACTTACTCCGGTTCGGGTTCGGGCTCGGGCTCCGGCTCGGGCTCAGCTCAGCTGACCGAAAAGTTTTGCAGCAAATTTTGGGACGGAGGCGCATTTATCAGCTGCCATGACGATGTCTGAGCAAATGGCCGAGCAAATGGTCGAGAGAGACGCTCGAGAGAGAGAGAGAGAGAGGGGAAGAGAGAGAGAGGGAGAGAGAGAGAGGCAGCTGCTGCTGGGGGAGCTGTGTTTAAGCGCTGGCGAGGGACGCTTGTGCCCAAAACGCACGCAAGTGCCGGCTGTATGGCAAAACTTCTCAAAAAAAAACCCAACTACCCTTGCCCCCCACCCATCTCTCTCCCCTTGCCTACTAACATTTTGTGTGTTTGCCAAAATGTGAGAGATTTTGATTTTGATTTTGTCGCTGTGCGCTGCTAAGTATCTGCATGTTCGCTCTATCTAGCTGTGTGTGTCTCTCTCTCTCTCTGTGTGTGTGCAGGGAATTGGGCTTCTTTGAAGGGGGAGGCAGGCAGGGATGAGGGGAGGCCTGCCACATTCGGTTGCATATGGGGCGAGCTGTGCATTCGGCTGGCTTTAAGCTCTTTGCATGTTTTGGCTGCGGTTGTCGTCGCTGTTGTCGCTGCGTTTGCTGTTGCTGTTGTTCTTGTTGTTGTTGTAGCTCATAAATAATTCAAATAATTTACACGCTTACTTAAACGTTTGCTGTGCACGCGTGTGTGTGTGTCTGCGTATGTGTGTGTGCGTGGGCGGGCATACCACATTATGTGGTTCATTGGTTTGTGCCACACACACACACACACACACGCACACAGCGCAATCAACTAGGACCCGTTGATGCTGCTTTTACAGTTAACTAAAGTGAACTCAACTAAACTTTTCCCTTGCACACACACACACACACACACACACACACTCGCACACACACACGCTGCCAACTGTTGTTGGTTTCTGTGGTTTTGCATTTTCATATTGTGCTTAAATATTTTACAGCGATTTTTAGCTGCAGTTGTAGTAGTTTTTTTTATTTTTTCTTGTTTCTGACAGTCATAAAAAATGGCAAAGCTGCTGCTGCATTTTATGGCGGCAAAAAACAATAAAGAGAGAGAGAGAGCTAAAGAAGAAGAGAGAGAGAGAGAGCTGTAAGAAAATAATTGATTCAAATTTATATATCCTGAGCAGGGCCCAGCTGCATAAAACTCTCTGATAAGAACTTGTTGCTTATAAACATATGCCTAACTCACACGCACACACACACACACACACATAAGGCTGATAAGCGCAGGCTCAACTTGAACGCATCAAGTCGACTATGTCATACGCTTTGCCATCCAGATGATGAAAAAAGTGTTCAAATTTAATTATAAATAAAAATATATATAGACTGTTTTTTTTATTACTAAGCAAAACCATAAGTGCAACTCGTATTATAAATATAAATATATATTTATAATATATATCCCATACCTGATTTCGATAGAGCAAGCAAACCTCGCATTATTATAATGATAACATATATACCATAAACATCGCCTTGATTGGTTTTCGCGCATTATTTTATCGGCTAATTTTTCAGTGTTTTAGAGAAACTCAAACTCTTTGGGTTGTTTTTTTTTTTCTCAAACAAATTTTGAAGAATTTACACACATATTCCCCTATAAATTTTATATTTTCCAAGAATTTCGGGACGCAATGCAGGGTGCAAATGAGACAAAGAAACTTGTGTGCGGCAGCATCTGCATAGCCATGTTTAATATTATCTTCTCGATGGGCTACGGTGCGGGTAGTCTACATCTCCATGCAACATATCAATGCCAAAGTGAGTGTAAAATGATCTATATAAAACTGAAGGCCAATCAAAATGTACATCCTTATTTAGTGGAAAGACCTCGTCTTAACATCGGATACTACATGTTCTTTATGCTATATAATTTCTTTGGTGCCCTTCGACTTGTGTGGCGTAAGGAGAAATGTATTCCAGTGTGGATTGCGCTGGGGGTCTTCAATGTCATACTACACCTATTTCCAAGCTGCTTAAGCAATTATGACATGTGGTACCTGATACCCAATTGGATATATTTCAGTATGAGTATATATTTCAAAAAATATCTGCATATTCATTTCCCTTGTTCCATAGTTATTCAGGTGCTGTCGGTTTGCGTGCTCTTAGATACGTTTCTCTATCTTCGCACCAAGAACAATTTCAATCGCACTATGTTAGAGCGAAGATGCAGAAGCTTCCAACGTGATATTCCTACACCTCATACACATTATATACCACGAGAATTTCAAGATCAAAGTAAAGTTAATCCAGATGAGGTACAAACAGCTCTAAAATCTGATGAAGAGAAAAGCGAAGAAGTTCCTATCTCCATCAATAATGAAAAGTCCGAGAACATCTATGGAGTAGATTACTAACATATATATGCATATATTGTACATTTATATACGCATCAAGAATTATTGATTTTGTTAATTTTTTAAATATAAATATTCCCTTGTTAAAGATTTTATATTTGATAAATAAAGTGTTACCGCCCCACACAATTTGTGGTTGCGCAATTTGTCGCTCTCTCTCCCTCTCTCTCTCTCTCACTCTCTCCCTATCCGTTACTCAATTTTGCTTATGATCGATAGATTTATGACTGCCGCCCGATCGACAGTCTACTTTGAGCTCTCGTAGGTATCGACAGGGTCCGGAAATATTTGCAAACAATTTGGAATGTTGGAGAACAATGTTTTGGCAAAATGTGTTGGCATTCCTAACAGCCTGATCTTAGGAATATGCTTTATAGTTATTTTCACAAATGATGGGGTCTTCAGTGAGTAGAAATAAATTCGAATGCTATATTTATTTCTAATTTCAATTATTTTAACATTTTAGATCATGATAAACGTATATTCTGGGCGATTATTATATTATTGAACATATTTTCCAACATATCTCTAATAGCAACTCGAGTTCGTAAACCAATTCTAATAGTATGGTTCGTTTTAATGTCAACTCTGATCATCGCGTTACATCTAATACTTTTTAAGAGTTTCAACATTATAATCTGTATTCTCAATGGTAATTAACCTATTCTATAGATATAGTAGCAGACATTTAATATTTTCTTATCTTCCTCCACCAACAGTCTATCTCCTCACCACGATCATCTTGGCTGTAAAAATCTATCTGAATTTATATAATGCTGCGAAACAAAAAAGAAATCAAAGAGCGGAACTTGCATCTAGATTTCCGTTTCCCACTGTCAATTGTATCGGTCCTGTCCACTTTCAGTCGATTCCTTCAGTTCATTTTCATTCCACGAACTCACTTCAAGATCCCGACAAGGCGCGCGTGGATAAAACTATTTTGAATAATAGAAAAGTAATTAATGAACCTAAAGATAATAATCCTTGCACCGAAGTTTGTATCAAATCTGATGAAAAACACTCTAGTAATCGTGTTACTATGTAAGAGAGAATAAAACCACATAACGGATATTATTTAAGGCGCTGTGTGTTGGCAATACTTGTTCATTGATCTCTTCTGATTTATTTTCTATATACATAATTAATCATAGAAATTTTTCACTCCCATGACTTGTGACTCGGTGAGTGTGCTGTACTATACTGCATATAAGTCCATCAGCGCACAAGAGAAGTTACCATCGGTTCAAAATAAATGTTTCATATTTTGTATTCTATTTTTAGTTTCACTTCAGTTTTCAATGAAAGATAAGGTAAATAACACGATTACTCAGCTTGTTACATACACGTTCTGTTGTTTTTTTACTCTCGGACTTTCGGCAGTTTACATCTAGCTCTCGCAGTTATCACGTGGGTCTAGGAAGTGAAGTTTTATTAGGGTTTACTTTGAATAAAAATAATGCTGGACACTACTAAGGTTAGATGTATTGCCAGCCTCAATTGCCTGTTATTGGGATCATGTTTTCTTGTTGTTTTAAATTCGTTTCGGTCTAATTGCTTTCCCAGTGAGTAGAAACAGATTCCATTAATTTATTTCAGAGCTAATTTTTGTATTTAAATATTTTAGGAGAACGATTTTATTTCTGGGCACCAATCTTGTGCTTGAACATACTCACGAATCTTCTTCTACTAATACAAATTCGTAAATCAATCATTATTGCATGGTTCACGACTAAGGCCTTGATCTTAATAATCACTTTTACACTCGCCATAAATTTCAACGTCATGGTTATCAATGGTAATTAATTAAATGTATGGACAGTATATGATTTTAAAATCCCAATTCTTTTTCCACCAACAGCCTATTTAATTTACTCGATTGTACTCGTTGCAAGAGTATATACAAATTTAAGAAATTTAGCAAAACAATATCAAACTCTAAGAAGAACTACAGAACCCAAATCTCAACGCAGATTACTTGAAAACGCTGGAGACTCTGAAACAAATTTCGTTAGTATATCTCTGAAGGATAACTCATTTGAATCGACAGCTCAAAATCAGTTTCATTTTTTGAAGGAGGAGGAGACTACAGTGGAGTAGATCCGTGATCCGTCATCCGAGAACAAGTATGTTAACCATATATAATTTAACCATTAAATCGAACAATTATATCTTTCATAGGAATAATCAGTAGAAATTGTCTGTCAAAAATGCTATGTGTACAGTAATAAGAAGAAGCACAAAGAAAATTAATAAAAACTTTAAAATAATTAGTAATTACTACAGACTGAAAAAAAAAAACCAGAAAGAGTATAAAAACTTCGGCATTGCCTTGTTTTTTATTTCATTTATTTTTATATTTCCTTGCTTATGTTTAGTAATAAGAGCGAATACGTATTCCAAGTAACATGCTGCCTGTATATAAACTATATAATTTACTATA
Organism: Zaprionus kolodkinae; assembly: GCA_018901885.1. Classification (NCBI taxonomy): domain Eukaryota; kingdom Metazoa; phylum Arthropoda; class Insecta; order Diptera; family Drosophilidae; genus Zaprionus; species Zaprionus kolodkinae. Next base: position 2,011,338 of record JAEIFM010000037.1, on the reverse strand, counting down.
TAATAATGTAAATGGAGGCTGGAGAGAGAGAGAGAGAGAGAAAGATAAGCTTCAAAACATGACTATAGCTGTACAATTTTATGATTTATCAACAAATTTGTTGCGATATGAATTCATCAGTTATATATAAGCAACATGATTATACAGGTTGTATTTATTGTGAATAAATAATAATATACCCACACAAAGTGCTTACGCATTTGTTGGTCTCCTTTACACTGCCTTGCTTACGATCGATCGATTTCATAATGTAGACTGACAGTCTACGCCAAGCTCTCGTCGTTATCAAGAGGGTTCACCGCTCGCGAACAATTATTGGGATATACGTGGAAAAGCTTTTATTGCCAAATAATGCAGATCAATACTAAGGTGAGGTGTATAGCCTGCTTCAACTGCCTGTACTTGGGACTAGGCTTGGGAATAGTTTCGGAGTCTTATGCACGGGGTGCCTTCGAAAGTGAGTAGAAAAAAATACTTACGATCGTAGAAAATATTATTTACTTGAATATTTCAGGTGTACGATATTATTTCTGGGCGCCAATCATGAGCTTGAACATACTTTCGAACCTTATTTTACTAATTAGCGTTCGTAAATCAATCATTATGTTATGGTTCCCGTCAACGGCCCTGATATTACTTATTGCATTTACACTGCCATTAAACACTGTTATACTTCTCATTAATAGTAAATACTTTGAATTTTTTTAGTATTATTTATATTCTAATCGATTTTTTCTTTTCTTTACCAACAGTCTATTTAATTTACACGGTTTCATTTATTTCGAAAGTATATAGGAATTTAAGAAATTCAACTAAACAACGAAGATACCAAACGAAGAATGTAGAACCCAAAATAAACAGAGAAGTACTTAAAGGTGATAGAGACTCCAGCACGACCCACGTAAATGTGCCCATTGAGACCTACTGCCAGCTAAAATATTGGAACACTATTGAGGAGACTACGGTGGCGGAAATGGAGACTACATATCAGGAGGAGATCAGTGAAAATGCTGATTAGCGAATCAAGTTGATGCCTTGCCCCAAATTTGATCTTTTAATCATTTTACATTTTCATTTTTAATAATATATTTTAATTTATTAATAAAGTATTATACTGGCTGTGTGTACATTATTAAAGTTCTTCATTTTCTGGGGTTTTCAAAGGATGATGTAATCCAACGAGTGTTTTAGCATGATTCGTTTCATAGTTCTATATTAAAATTTCAAATTTGTTGCGATATGAATTCGCCAGTTATAAATAAGCAACATGATTATTCAGGATGTATTGTATATTATTAATAAATAATATATATGTTTCACCCACCACATAATGAGCTAACGCATTTTTTTTTTTTTTATTTTGGACTCTCTCACACTCCCTTGCTTACTATCGATCGGTTACATACTGCCGCCTGATTGACAGTCTACATCGAACTCTCGTAGCTATAAAGAGGTTTCACGGTCCGCGAACATTTATCAGAAATTTACGATACGTCACATACAAAGGGTATACATAGAAGTGAAGTGATGCAGGAAATGATTAAGGTTAGGTGTATTGCCTGCTTAAATTGCATACTATTGGCAGTTTTTTTTTCAGTTAATATGGTAGGTTTCCTGAATAACGATCCCAACAAAAAAGAGAAAACGCCCAGTGAGTTAAAGCATGTATAAATACTTAAGTATATGTCTAATGTTATTTACTTTCATATTTGAGGTGCAAGATTTTACTTCAGGGCTACGATCATAGGGCTAAACATTCTTACGAACATTGTTCTAGCTCTAATGGTTCATAAATGGGTTATCATAGCATGGTTCTCATCCATGGCCTTGATCTTACTAATTACATTCACAATGGCCTTACAGTTCCCTATTATAGTAATCAATGGTAATTAATCATATTCATTCGCAATCAAATAATTTTGATAGTCCAATTCTACTGTTTTTCTGCCAACAGTCTATTTCGTTTATTCGATTATATTCGTGGTAAAAGTATTTAAGAACTTAAGAAGCTCAACCAAGTCACGAAGATCACGAAGTCAAACAAACAATACAGGTACAATAAAATTGGCAAAACTTAAGAACTCTCGCGTAAGTGAGAATAAATGTGATGAAACGACAAACGCAGCAGATGAGGAGAGTTCCGCCGCGGAAATGGAGACTACAAACGTAAATATAGGCCGTAATGAATAATAATAATAATAAATAATAATGAATTAAATTAAATTAAATTTGAAGATAGCGCAAATCCTTAACTAATTCAAGTTTCTTAGTATGCGTTAATAGTAATTAGTACGAAGACATTGTCAAACAATTTTTAATTAATTTTTAATTTATTAATTTAATATTTATTAAGCATGGTATACATTCATACCTTTATTTTATATTTATTTATACTATAATTCTATTAATACTATACTGATAAGCCATATTATTCAACTAAATTGTCGGTAAATAAAATGTTTCATACTTCACATAATATGGTCGAGCTGGTTTTTTTTTATTTTTGCACAGCAGCAGCCTTATCCATAGTTTGTTTATAACATAAGAGTGCTAATTCAATTTTACCTGGCTTGTTCTCTTTTTGCATAAAGTCAGAATCATATAATATAGATAAATAATTAAATTAATGCAGTACATGCTTAGAAAAATCTGAAAAATTGTAATTGATAATGTTTCAGATTTGTAATATATTTCAAAAGTTAATAATGCTGGAATCTCATCTTGGTTCCTCATTTTTTGCGTAGTTTTTGATGATTTGGCATGAAATTCGCAAGTAAGTAAACTAACTGCAATTATTGTACTTTCTATATATATAATATTAGTTATAAATTTTATTTATAATATCTGAACAATGCAACTGAACTGGAACCAATACAAATGACTCAAACAACAATCGTGCTCTTGTCATTTATTTTATTTCGCGATAGGAACTTTCTCTCTCTCTCTCTCTCCCGTTGACTACGTCATCGGTACGGCTCTCTTTGACTCTCATATAATATATCTCATTCTATAGCGTTTTCTCTCTTTGCTTTCGAGAGAATTATACGACGCCGCCAAGCGGAATCTTAAAAACATTGACCAGTCTCTTCTGAACCTTCGCATGGAGCGAGCGTTCGCAAATTTATTTTTGTTGTATGGAAATTAGGAATTATGAGAGCCATCAAATTTTTGGGTATCTGTATACCCGTTATCAATGTAATGTACTCATCGGTATATATGGGATTAGCCGGTAGTGATTTATACAGAGTAACGGGTGAGTTAAACAAAATTCTATGCTTTGTTGGATGACAATTACGTCATACTCTTCTCATTCCAGATGAAATGAAACGAACAGCGTCCATATTGTGGATTGTGGGATATTTTCTTTACATAGTTCTTAACTTGATTCTCTTTATGCGCATACTCGCCAAAGATATTGTGGATTTTGGTCTGTATATCTGTTGCTCCGGTGCCCTATTCATTGCGAGGGTCACTCAGCTGACATATATCAATGTGAATGGAAAACTGGAGGTTTACTACTTGGCTACAGATGGTAAGCTTGCTGAACTTTATTAAAATCGAACTATTTAATGAATTAAATTGTAATTTCCCCAGCCTATATATTACTCTCTATGGTCATCATGCTCGTGGTATTTATCAAAATGGATAAATCGACGTCAGGCAGCGAGAGTACGGCTCCCAGGCAAGAGTATTCGCAGGCGAGAACAGAAGAGCCCACAAATCGCACGCAACCGCAACAATCTAATGCTGTGGATACAAGAAATCCAACCCAAATGGAGCTGACTCCACTGAATTATACTCAGGCTAACGCTGCCCCTGCTAACTCCAATGTTGTTGCTAACAATCAGACGCAGACGACCCTCTGCTGTTGGTATGACACCGGTCCAAGTTACCACGGGTATGGGTACGGGTACGGCAGTTGCTGTTGCAGTGACGATGGTGGTCACCATTCCACCGGTGGCAGTGGCAATGGCGGTGGCAGTGGAGAAGCAGTTGGAGACGCAGGAGGCGGTGGTTGTTGCAGTGACGGTTGCTGCGGCGATGACGGCGATGGTTGCTGTGCTGGCAATGACGGTGGCGGTGATTGCTGTGCCGGGGATGAGGGCGGTTGTTGCAATGAAGGATGCTGCGATGGTGAAGACGGCGGTTGTGCGGGCGGAGACGGCGGTTGCGAGGGTGGAGACGGCTGTTGCGAGGGCGGAGACGGCGGCTGCGAGGGCGGAGACGGCGGTGATGCCGATTGCGGTGATGCCGATTGCGGGGACACGAATTTCGATTAATTGCGTATAGCTGGGCCTAGAACAAAATATCAACTCAATAACTGCCATTGTAAGATATTATAGTGCATTCTATAAGAATACTCGATTTGTACATATATTTATTAGAAATTGAATATATCTCAGGGGAACTTCAGTGCCAAATAAATATATAATTTGTGATATTATAACATAAATACTTTTGTTTTCAATATCAAGGTTTTTTTTATTTGTATCTGTAAATATTTCTGTATTTGTATTTGTATTCAGACCGGTTTCACAGAACGTGCAAGCAACAATCGGAATTCAATTCTCTCTCTCTCGCGCTCTATCATTTTCTCTTTTACTTGTGCTCTCACTTACTCATGTTCATTTGGACTCACTCTCCGTACCTCGCTCACACGCTCTCCATCTCCTCAGCTGCTGCCCCCAACGATACGCTCAGTCTGCACTGAGCTGCCGTAGAAGCGATTCGTGGGATTCGCTTTGCTTCTGTTGAATTTTATTATCGTACGGTCTGAGTATTGGGGCTCTTGACTGGAAGAAACGATATTCATACACGATCGTTTGCTTGCAGATTGAAATTTACTCTGAGTTTCAGATTATAAAATTCAATGGAATACTGACTGAAATGTTACAATAATATAATTAATTCCAAGTAACTGTTTCATGTAGATACTTTTATAATATACCATATACATAGAGTATATAAAAGATGAGATAAGAGTTCCAATAGCAATGTGTTCCACAATGTGTTCCACAATTAAGTAATCTCTTCTATCTCTCGCTCTTTAGTATTTCTTTTGACTTGTTTACATTTTGTTGGGAGAGAGTATATGGCGCCAACTACTCTATCGGGTCGTTTGCTTACGTTTGACGTCATCGTTTCCTTATCTGCTAACTAAGAACTATACCATAATATATATATATAATATGATTTAATACATATATATTTGACAAAAGTCATAATTCATGTGCCCAAAAACTATGTTATTAGAACCGTGATGTCGAGACTCTTTTTCGGAATCGTCATAACGTCATATCATTTCATTTTGATTTCCATTTTGAAAAATTGTCTAAAAATTGTCAAAAATGTCGAAAATTTTCAAAAATTTTATTGCAAGATTTAAATGTAGAATTACTAAGGAGGTCTAAACATTAACAAAATTTCATTCCAAATGGAAATCGATCAATTTTGAAGAAAGTTGTGATGAAAAATATTTGTTCAAAAAGTAACAAGGTGGGACCATTGTCTAAAAATTGTCGAAAATTTTCAAAAATTTTATTGCAAGATTTAAATGTAGAATTACTAAGGAGGTCTAAACATTAACAAAATTTCATTCCAAATGGAAATCGATCAATTTTGAAGAAAGTTGTGATGAAAAATATTTGTTCAAAAAGTAACAAGGGGGGACCCTTGTCTAAAAATTGTCGAAAATTTTCAAAAATTTTATTGCAAGATTTATATGTAGAATTGCTAAGGAGGTCTAAACATTAACAAAATTTCATTCCAAATGGAAATCGATCAATTTTTAAGAAAGTTGTGATGAAAAATATTTGTTCAAAAAGTAACAAGGGGGGACCCTTGTCTAAAAATTGTCGAAAATTTTCAAAAATTTTATTGCAAGATTTAAATGTAGAATTACTAAGGAGGTCTAAACATTAACAAAATTTTATTCCAAATGGAAATCGATCAATTTTTAAGAAAGTTGTGATGAAAAATATTTGTTCAAAAAGTAACAAGGGGGGACCCTTGTCTAAAAATTGTCGAAAATTTTCAAAAATTTTATTGCAAGATTTATATGTAGAATTGCTAAGGAGGTCTAAACATTAACAAAATTTCATTCCAAATGGAAATCGATCAATTTTTAAGAAAGTTGTGATGAAAAATATTTGTTCAAAAAGTAACAAGGGGGGACCCTTGTCTAAAAATTGTCGAAAATTTTCAAAAATTTTATTGCAAGATTTAAATGTAGAATTACTAAGGAGGTCTAGACATTAACAAAATTTCATTCCAAATGGAAATCGATCAATTTTGAAGAAAGTTGTGATGAAAAATATTTGTTCAAAAAGTAACAAGGGGGGACCCTTGTCTAAAAATTGTCGAAAATTTTCAAAAATTTTATTGCAAGATTTAAATGTAGAATTACTAAGGACGTCTAAACATTAACAAAATTTCATTCCAAATGGAAATCGATCAATTTTTAAGAAAGTTGTGATGAAAAATATTTGTTCAAAAAGTAACAAGGGGGGACCCTTGTCTAAAAATTGTCGAAAATTTTCAAAAATTTTATTGCAAGATTTAAATGTAGAATTACTAAGGAGGTCTAAACATTAACAAAATTTCATTCCAAATGGAAATCGATCAATTTTTAAGAAAGTTGTGATGAAAAATATTTGTTCAAAAAGTAACAAGGGGGGACCCTTGTCTAAAAATTGTCGAAAATTTTCAAAAATTTTATTGCAAGATTTAAATGTAGAATTACTAAGGAGGTCTAGACATTAACAAAATTTCATTCCAAATCGAAATCGATCAATTTTGAAGAAAGTTGTGATGAAAAATATTTGTTCAAAAAGTAACAAGGGGGGACCCTTGTCTAAAAATTGTCGAAAATTTTCAAAAATTTTATTGCAAGATTTATATGTAGAATTACTAAGGAGGTCTAAATATTAACAAAATTTCATTCCAAATGGAAATCGATCAATTTTTAAGAAAGTTGTGATGAAAAATATTTGTTCAAAAAGTAACAAGGGGGGACCCTTGTCTAAAAATTGTCGAAAATTTTCAAAAATTTTATTGCAAGATTTATATGTAGAATTGCTAAGGAGGTCTAAACATTAACAAAATTTCATTCCAAATGGAAATCGATCAATTTTTAAGAAAGTTGTGATGAAAAATATTTGTTCAAAAAGTAACAAGGGGGGGACCCTTGTCTAAAAATTGTCGAAAATTTTCAAAAATTTTATTGCAAGATTTAAATGTAGAATTACTAAGGAGGTCTAAACATTAACAAAATTTCATTCCAAATGGAAATCGATCAATTTTTAAGAAAGTTGTGATGAAAAATATTTGTTCAAAAAGTAACAAGGGGGGACCCTTGTCTAAAAATTGTCGAAAATTTTCAAAAATTTTATTGCAAGATTTATATGTAGAATTGCTAAGGAGGTCTAAACATTAACAAAATTTCATTCCAAATGGAAATCGATCAATTTTTAAGAAAGTTGTGATGAAAAATATTTGTTCAAAAAGTAACAAGGGGGGACCCTTGTCTAAAAATTGTCGAAAATTTTCAAAAATTTTATTGCAAGATTTAAATGTAGAATTACTAAGGAGGTCTAGACATTAACAAAATTTCATTCCAAATGGAAATCGATCAATTTTGAAGAAAGTTGTGATGAAAAATATTTGTTCAAAAAGTAACAAGGGGGGACCCTTGTCTAAAAATTGTCGAAAATTTTCAAAAATTTTATTGCAAGATTTATATGTAGAATTACTAAGGAGGTCTAAATATTAACAAAATTTCATTCCAAATGGAAATCGATCAATTTTTAAGAAAGTTGTGATGAAAAATATTTGTTCAAAAAGTAACAAGGGGGGACCCTTGTCTAAAAATTGTCGAAAATTTTCAAAAATTTTATTGCAAGATTTAAATGTAGAATTACTAAGGACGTCTAAACATTAACAAAATTTCATTCCAAATGGAAATCGATCAATTTTTAAGAAAGTTGTGATGAAAAATATTTGTTCAAAAAGTAACAAGGGGGGACCCTTGTCTAAAAATTGTCGAAAATTTTCAAAAATTTTATTGCAAGATTTAAATGTAGAATTACTAAGGAGGTCTAAACATTAACAAAATTTCATTCCAAATGGAAATCGATCAATTTTTAAGAAAGTTGTGATGAAAAATATTTGTTCAAAAAGTAACAAGGGGGGGACCCTTGTCTAAAAATTGTCGAAAATTTTCAACAATTTTATTGCAAGATTTAAATGTAGAATTACTAAGGAGGTCTAAACATTAACAAAATTTCATTCCAAATGGAAATCGATCAATTTTTAAGAAAGTTGTGATGAAAAATATTTGTTCAAAAAGTAACAAGGGGGGACCCTTGTCTAAAAATTGTCGAAAATTTTCAAAAATTTTATTGCAAGATTTAAATGTAGAATTACTAAGGACGTCTAAACATTAACAAAATTTCATTCCAAATGGAAATCGATCAATTTTTAAGAAAGTTGTGATGAAAAATATTTGTTCAAAAAGTAACAAGGGGGGACCCTTGTCTAAAAATTGTCGAAAATTTTCAAAAATTTTATTGCAAGATTTAAATGTAGAATTACTAAGGAGGTCTAAACATTAACAAAATTTCATTCCAAATGGAAATCGATCAATTTTTAAGAAAGTTGTGATGAAAAATATTTGTTCAAAAAGTAACAAGGGGGGACCCTTGTCTAAAAATTGTCGAAAATTTTCAAAAATTTTATTGCAAGATTTAAATGTAGAATTACTAAGGAGGTCTAGACATTAACAAAATTTCATTCCAAATGGAAATCGATCAATTTTGAAGAAAGTTGTGATGAAAAATATTTGTTCAAAAAGTAAAAAGGGGGGGACCCTTGTCTAAAAATTGTCGAAAATTTTCAAAAATTTTATTGCAAGATTTATATGTAGAATTACTAAGGAGGTCTAAATATTAACAAAATTTCATTCCAAATGGAAATCGATCAATTTTTAAGAAAGTTGTGATGAAAAATATTTGTTCAAAAAGTAACAAGGGGGGACCCTTGTCTAAAAATTGTCGAAAATTTTCAAAAATTTTATTGCAAGATTTAAATGTAGAATTACTAAGGAGGTCTAAACATTAACAAAATTTCATTCCAAATGGAAATCGATCAATTTTTAAGAAAGTTGTGATGAAAAATATTTGTTCAAAAAGTAACAAGGGGGGACCCTTGTCTAAAAATTGTCGAAAATTTTCAAAAATTTTATTGCAAGATTTAAATGTAGAATTACTAAGGAGGTCTAAGCATTAACAAAATTTCATTCCAAATGGAAATCGATCAATTTTTAAGAAAGTTGTGATGAAAAATATTTGTTCAAAAAGTAACAAGGGGGGACCCTTGTCTAAAAATTGTCGAAAATTTTCAAAAATTTTATTGCAAGATTTAAATGTAGAATTACTAAGGAGGTCTAAACATTAACAAAATTTCATTCCAAATGGAAATCGATCAATTTTTAAGAAAGTTGTGAAGAAAAATATTCGTTCAAAAAGTAACAAGGGGGGACCCTTGTCTAAAAATTGTCGAAAATTTTCAAAAATTTTATTGCAAGATTTATATGTAGAATTACTAAGGAGGTCTAAATATTAACAAAATTTCATTCCAAATGGAAATCGATCAATTTTTAAGAAAGTTGTGATGAAAAATATTTGTGCAAAAAGTAACAAGGGGGGACCCTTGTCTAAAAATTGTCGAAAATTTTCAAAAATTTTATTGCAAGATTTAAATGTAGAATTACTAAGGAGGTCTAAACATTAACAAAATTTCATTCCAAATGGAAATCGATCAATTTTTAAGAAAGTTGTGATGAAAAATATTTGTTCAAAAAGTAACAAGGGGGACCCTTGTCTAAAAATTGTCGAAAATTTTCAAAAATTTTATTGCAAGATTTAAATGTAGAATTACTAAGGAGGTCTAAGCATTAACAAAATTTCATTCCAAATGGAAATCGATCAATTTTTAAGAAAGTTGTGATGAAAAATATTTGTTCAAAAAGTAACAAGGGGGGACCCTTGTCTAAAAATTGTCGAAAATTTTCAAAAATTTTATTGCAAGATTTAAATGTAGAATTACTAAGGAGGTCTAAACATTAACAAAATTTCATTCCAAATGGAAATCGATCAATTTTTAAGAAAGTTGTGATGAAAAATATTTGTTCAAAAAGTAACAAGGGGGGACCCTTGTCTAAAAATTGTCGAAAATTTTCAAAAATTTTATTGCAAGATTTAAATGTAGAATTACTAAGGAGGTCTAAGCATTAACAAAATTTCATTCCAAATGGAAATCGATCAATTTTTAAGAAAGTTGTGATGAAAAATATTTGTTCAAAAAGTAACAAGGGGGGACCCTTGTCTAAAAATTGTCGAAAATTTTCAAAAATTTTATTGCAAGATTTAAATGTAGAATTACTAAGGAGGTCTAAACATTAACAAAATTTCATTCCAAATGGAAATCGATCAATTTTTAAGAAAGTTGTGATGAAAAATATTTGTTCAAAAAGTAACAAGAGGGGACCCTTGTCTAAAAATTGTCGAAAATTTTCAAAAATTTTATTGCAAGATTTAAATGTAGAATTTCTAAGGACGTCTAAACATTAACAAAATTTCATTCCAAATGGAAATCGATCAATTTTTAAGAAAGTTGTGATGAAAAATATTTGTTCAAAAAGTAACAAGGGGGGGACCCTTGTCTAAAAATTGTCGAAAATTTTCAAAAATTGTATTGCAAGATTTAAATGTAGAATTACTAAGGAGGTCTAAACATTAACAAAATTTCATTCCAAATGGAAATCGATCAATTTTTAAGAAAGTTGTGATGAAAAATATTTGTTCAAAAAGTAACAAGGGGGGGACCCTTGTCTAAAAATTGTCGAAAATTTTCAACAATTTTATTGCAAGATTTAAATGTAGAATTACTAAGGAGGTCTAAACATTAACAAAATTTCATTCCAAATGGAAATCGATCAATTTTGAAGAAAGTTGTGATGAAAAATATTTGTTCAAAAAGTAACAAGGGGGGACCCTTGTCTAAAAATTGTCGAAAATTTTCAAAAATTTTATTGCAAGATTTAAATGTAGAATTACTAAGGAGGTCTAAACATTAACAAAATTTCATTCCAAATGGAAATCGATCAATTTTTAAGAAAGTTGTGATGAAAAATATTTGTTCAAAAAGTAACAAGGGGGGACCCTTGTCTAAAAATTGTCGAAAATTTTCAAAAATTTTATTGCAAGATTTAAATGTAGAATTACTAAGGAGGTCTAGACATTAACAAAATTTCATTCCAAATGGAAATCGATCAATTTTGAAGAAAGTTGTGATGAAAAATATTTGTTCAAAAAGTAAAAAGGGGGGACCCTTGTCTAAAAATTGTCGAAAATTTTCAAAAATTTTATTGCAAGATTTATATGTAGAATTACTAAGGAGGTCTAAATATTAACAAAATTTCATTCCAAATGGAAATCGATCAATTTTTAAGAAAGTTGTGATGAAAAATATTTGTTCAAAAAGTAACAAGGGGGGACCCTTGTCTAAAAATTGTCGAAAATTTTCAAAAATTTTATTGCAAGATTTAAATGTAGAATTACTAAGGAGGTCTAAACATTAACAAAATTTCATTCCAAATGGAAATCGATCAATTTTTAAGAAAGTTGTGATGAAAAATATTTGTTCAAAAAGTAACAAGGGGGGACCCTTGTCTAAAAATTGTCGAAAATTTTCAAAAATTTTATTGCAAGATTTAAATGTAGAATTACTAAGGAGGTCTAAGCATTAACAAAATTTCATTCCAAATGGAAATCGATCAATTTTTAAGAAAGTTGTGATGAAAAATATTTGTTCAAAAAGTAACAAGGGGGGACCCTTGTCTAAAAATTGTCGAAAATTTTCAAAAATTTTATTGCAAGATTTAAATGTAGAATTACTAAGGAGGTCTAAGCATTAACAAAATTTCATTCCAAATGGAAATCGATCAATTTTTAAGAAAGTTGTGATGAAAAATATTTGTTCAAAAAGTAACAAGGGGGGACCCTTGTCTAAAAATTGTCGAAAATTTTCAAAAATTTTATTGCAAGATTTAAATGTAGAATTACTAAGGAGGTCTAAACATTAACAAAATTTCATTCCAAATGGAAATCGATCAATTTTTAAGAAAGTTGTGATGAAAAATATTTGTTCAAAAAGTAACAAGGAGGGACCCTTGTCTAAAAATTGTCAAAAATTTTCAAAAATTTTATTGCAAGATTTATATGTAGAATTACTAAGGAGGTCTAAATATTAACAAAATTTCATTCCAAATGGAAATCGATCAATTTTTAAGAAAGTTGTGATGAAAAATATTTGTTCAAAAAGTAACAAGGGGGGGACCCTTGTCTAAAAATTGTCGAAAATTTTCAAAAATTTTATTGCAAGATTTAAATGTAGAATTACTAAGGATGTCTAAACATTAACAAAATTTCATTCCAAATGGAAATCGATCAATTTTTAAGAAAGTTGTGAAGAAAAATATTTGTTCAAAAAGTAACAAGGGGGGACCCTTGTCTAAAAATTGTCGAAAATTTTCAAAAATTTTATTGCAAGATTTATATGTAGAATTACTAAGGAGGTCTAAACATTAACAAAATTTCATTCCAAATGGAAATCGATCATTTTTTAAGAAAGTTGTGATGAAAAATATTTGTTCAAAAAGTAACAAGGGGGGACCCTTGTCTAAAAATTGTCGAAAATTTTCAAAAATTTTATTGCAAGATTTAAATGTAGAATTACTAAGGAGGTCTAAACATTAACAAAATTTCATTCCAAATGGAAATCGATCAATTTTTAAGAAAGTTGTGATGAAAAATATTTGTTCAAAAAGTAACAAGGGGGGACCCTTGTCTAAAAATTGTCGAAAATTTTCAAAAATTTTATTGCAAGATTTAAATGTAGAATTACTAAGGAGGTCTAAACATTAACAAAATTTCATTCCAAATGGAAATCGATCAATTTTTAAGAAAGTTGTGATGAAAAATATTTGTTCAAAAAGTAACAAGGGGGGACCCTTGTCTAAAAATTGTCGAAAATTTTCAAAAATTTTATTGCAAGATTTAAATGTAGAATTACTAAGGACGTCTAAACATTAACAAAATTTCATTCCAAATGGAAATCGATCAATTTTGAAGAAAGTTGTGATGAAAAATATTTGTTCAAAAAGTAACAAGGGGGGACCCTTGTCTAAAAATTGTCGAAAATTTTCAAAAATTTTATTGCAAGATTTAAATGTAGAATTACTAAGGACGTCTAAACATTAACAAAATTTTATTCCAAATGGAAATCGATCAATTTTTAAGAAAGTTGTGATGAAAAATATTTGTTCAAAAAGTAACAAGGGGGGACCCCTGTCTAAAAATTGTCGAAAATTTTCAATAATTTTATTGCAAGATTTAAATGTAGAATTACTAAGGAGGTCTAAACATTAACAAAATTTCATTCCAAATGGAAATCGATCAATTTTTAAGAAAGTTGTGATGAAAAATATTTGTTCAAAAAGTAACAAGGGGGGACCCTTGTCTAAAAATTGTCGAAAATTTTAAACAATTTTATTGCAAGATTTAAATGTAGAATTACTAAGGACGTCTAAACATTAACAAAATTTCATTCCAAATGGAAATCGATCAATTTTTAAGAAAGTTGTGATGAAAAATATTTGTTCAAAAAGTAACAAGGGGGGACCCTTGTCTAAAAATTGTCGAAAATTTTCAAAAATTTTATTGCAAGATTTAAATGTAGAATTACTAAGGAGGTCTAAACATTAACAAAATTTCATTCCAAATGGAAATCGATCAATTTTTAAGAAAGTTGTGATGAAAATTATTTGTTCAAAAAGTAACAAGGGGGGACCCTTGTCTAAAAATTGTCGAAAATTTTCAAAAATTTTATTGCAAGATTTAAATGTAGAATTACTAAGGAGGTCTAAACATTAACAAAATTTCATTCCAAATGGAAATCGATCAATTTTTAAGAAAGTTGTGATGAAAAATATTTGTTCAAAAAGTAACAAGGGGGGACCCTTGTCTAAAAATTGTCGAAAATTTTCAAAAATTTTATTGCAAGATTTAAATGTAGAATTACTAAGGAGGTCTAGACATTAACAAAATTTCATTCCAAATGGAAATCGATCAATTTTGAAGAAAGTTGTGATGAAAAATATTTGTTCAAAAAGTAACAAGGGGGGACCCTTGTCTAAAAATTGTCGAAAATTTTCAAAAATTTTATTGCAAGATTTATATGTAGAATTACTAAGGAGGTCTAAATATTAACAAAATTTCATTCCAAATGGAAATCGATCAATTTTTAAGAAAGTTGTGATGAAAAATATTTGTTCAAAAAGTAACAAGGGGGGACCCTTGTCTAAAAATTGTCGAAAATTTTCAAAAATTTTATTGCAAGATTTAAATGTAGAATTACTAAGGAGGTCTAAACATTAACAAAATTTCATTCCAAATGGAAATCGATCAATTTTTAAGAAAGTTGTGATGAAAAATATTTGTTCAAAAAGTAACAAGGGGGGACCCTTGTCTAAAAATTGTCGAAAATTTTCAAAAATTTTATTGCAAGATTTAAATGTAGAATTACTAAGGAGGTCTAAACATTAACAAAATTTCATTCCAAATGGAAATCGATCAATTTTTAAGAAAGTTGTGATGAAAAATATTTATTCAAAAAGTAACAAGGGGGGACCCTTGTCTAAAAATTGTCGAAAATTTTCAAAAATTTTATTGCAAGATTTAAATGTAGAATTACTAAGGAGGTCTAAACATTAACAAAATTTCATTCCAAATGGAAATCGATCAATTTTTAAGAAAGTTGTGATGAAAAATATTTGTTCAAAAAGTAACAAGGGGGGACCCTTGTCTAAAAATTGTCGAAAATTTTCAAAAATTTTATTGCAAGATTTAAATGTAGAATTACTAAGGAGGTCTAAACATTAACAAAATTTCATTCCAAATGGAAATCGATCAATTTTTAAGAAAGTTGTGATGAAAAATATTTGTTCAAAAAGTAACAAGGGGGGACCCTTGTCTAAAAATTGTCGAAAATTTTCAAAAATTTTATTGCAAGATTTAAATGTAGAATTACTAAGGAGGTCTAAACATTAACAAAATTTCATTCCAAATGGAAATCGATCAATTTTTAAGAAAGTTGTGATGAAAAATATTTGTTCAAAAAGTAACAAGGGGGGACCCTTGTCTAAAAATTGTGGAAAATTTTCAAAAATTTTATTGCAAGATTTAAATGTAGAATTACTAAGGAGGTCTAAACATTAACAAAATTTCACTCCAAATGGAAATCGATCAATTTTTAAGAAAGTTGTGATGAAAAATATTTGTTGAAAAAGTAACAAGGGGGGACCCTTGTCTAAAAATTGTCGAAAATTTTCAAAAATTTTATTGCAAGATTTAAATGTAGAATTACTAAGGAGGTCTAAACATTAACAAAATTTCATTCCAAATGGAAATCGATCAATTTTTAAGAAAGTTGTGATGAAAAATATTTGTTCAAAAAGTAACAAGGGGGGACCCTTGTCTAAAAATTGTCGAAAATTTTTAAAAATTTTATTGCAAGATTTATATGTAGAATTACTAAGGAGGTCTAAACATTAACAAAATTTCATTCCAAATGGAAATCGATCAATTTTTAAGAAAGTTGTGATGAAAAATATTTGTTCAAAAAGTAACAAGGGGGGACCCTTGTCTAAAAATTGTCGAAAATTTTCAAAAATTTTATTGCAAGATTTATATGTAGAATTACTAAGGAGGTCTAAACATTAACAAAATTTCATTCCAAATGGAAATCGATCAATTTTTAAGAAAGTTGTGATGAAAAATATTTGTTGAAAAAGTAACAAGGGGGGACCCTTGTCTAAAAATTGTCGAAAATTTTCAAAAATTTTATTGCAAGATTTAAATGTAGAATTACTAAGGAGGTCTAAACATTAACAAAATTTCATTCCAAATGGAAATCGATCAATTTTTAAGAAAGTTGTGATGAAAAATATTTGTTCAAAAAGTAACAAGGGGGGACCCTTGTCTAAAAATTGTCGAAAATTTTCAAAAATTTTATTGCAAGATTTAAATGTAGAATTACTAAGGACGTCTAAACATTAACAAAATTTCATTCCAAATGGAAATCAATCAATTTTTAAGAAAGTTGTGATGAAAAATATTTGTTCAAAAAGTAACAAGGGGGGACCCTTGTCTAAAAATTGTCGAACATTTTCAAAAATTTTATTGCAAGATTTAAATGTAGAATTACTAAGGAGGTCTAAACATTAACAAAATTTCATTCCAAATGGAAATCGATCAATTTTTAAGAAAGTTGTGATGAAAATTATTTGTTCAAAAAGTAACAAGGGGGGACCCTTGTCTAAAAATTGTCGAAAATTTTCAAAAATTTTATTGCAAGATTTATATGTAGAATTACTAAGGAGGTCTAAACATTAACAAAATTTCATTCCAAATGGAAATCGATCAATTTTTAAGAAAGTTGTGATGAAAAATATTTGTTCAAAAAGTAACAAGGGGGGGACCCTTGTCTAAAAATTGTCGAAAATTTTCAAAAATTTTATTGCAAGATTTAAATGTAGAATTACTAAGGAGGTCTAAGCATTAACAAAATTTCATTCCAAATGGAAATCGATCAATTTTTAAGAAAGTTGTGATGAAAAATATTTGTTCAAAAAGTAACAAGGGGGGACCCTTGTCTAAAAATTGTCGAAAATTTTCAAAAATTTTATTGCAAGATTTAAATGTAGAATTACTAGGGAGGTCTATGATGAAAAATATTTGTTCAAAAAGTAACAAGACCTCCTTAGTAATTCTAAATTTAAATCTTGCTATACAATTTTTGAGTAAGTAAAAACATGCGATTTTAAATTTTGAAAAAAAAATTCTAATAGATAGATACGCAATTGCAGCTATAACCATTAACTACCTCAAGATCGATTATAGCGAACTGAAAAAAATGTGATACTAAGGTAAAGCCTTGTATATTTAATGTTTTATTGATTGATTCAATGGATTGTTTACATTTACTTGCGCTCTTGCGTGGGCTTACTTTACGCCGGTTGCTCTCCCTCTCCCTCTTTTTTTCTATTTTTGTATTTCTCTCTCTCTCTCTCTCTCTCGACTGTACGCTCTCTTGCCCTTGCTCTCTAGCTTATGACACTGGTTAACGATAGTCTAGTCGACAGTCTGCGCTGGGCCCTCGTGCCTGTCGAGAGTGTCTGCTATTCAGCGCGTCTATTACTATATACGCTATAGAGTCGCGTGTCTGAAATGTTTCTGGTAAAATGAGTGCTACAGATATAATGGTGTTATATGAAAATCCCCTTGCAATATGCAAATTTTATGAGTGAACTAAATAAATAAATTAGAAGACTTTGAATAAATAAATAAGTTCAATTTCCTCATCGAACCAATAACAAGAAACTTCATATAGAAACTGGAACTACATGCATATATATAAAATTATATATTTACGTCTTTAAACTGAAACAAAAAGTACTCTACATGCTTCAGATTTTAACCCGCTTTGTTCCATTTAAACTAACCTAGGGAAATACATTCCCTCAATGCTTGCGTCATCTCTGTGACTCATTGTATTCCATTTTCCGCCTATTTACTGCGTTCTTTCTCATTGTTGAATTTTCTACGCATGAATTTTCCGTCATTCTCGAAAAAACATCTACAAAGTCTATGCTATGGGCTTGGCTAGAAATAATTTTGTTGTACTTTCCTGTATACAAACGATATGAGCCCCTACAGGTGGGTCTATGTGTATCTGATTTCAATGTAATGTATTCAACAGTCTATATGAAGCTGAAACCTGTGGAATATTTTGAAGCATAATAATACTTTTTGCATGTACTCTGAGTGATACCGATGATGTAATGTGTCGCTCTTGACTTCCAGATAAACCACAATACTGTGGATTGTGGGATACATTCTTCTAAATGTGATTGACTTTGTGCGCATACTCGTCAAGGACTCTGTGGACTATGGTGCAGTGCCCTATGTATTGCTAGGCTATGTCTGGATGGTTACACGAATAGGAAAGGAAAGACTGACCCCTTATAGATAGTATTAGATGGTAAATATAACTACATACGTGTATATTCAAAGTATTCCAGCATTAATATTTAACTTTCTTAGTCTATATATTTATATCTCCAGCAAGTGCACCTGCATACAAAGATACTCTCTATCTTCCAACAAAATATGATTAAGGACAAAGACTTATAATACTAAGTTATTTAACTGTACTCCAAATCCTTAACTGCCTCAAGATCGATTGTAATATATTTGAATATTGTAATACTTATAAGGAATATTTGCATTTAAAATTGTATTAAATTATCTACTCATTGTTTTCATTTGCTACAGAAGACTTATTGGGTAATATAGGTAAAAACTACGCATACTGACCTTGCTCTCTCTCTCTCGTTTTCTGTCTCTTACCTTCCCTTTTGCGTGTCTGTGCTCAATTTTGTTGTCCAGCTCACCGGTCCCTCTCTCTTCCTAGTTCTCTTTGTCTCTCTCCCTCTCTTCTGTACTCTGACTATCCCTTTTTTTGCGCTGACTTACGACACATACGTATTAGAGGACAGTCTTTGCTGAGCTCTCGATTCAGGACGTATTTGTCTTCTTCCAGGAATAACTCGTATCTGCTGTTGCTCACAATGAGTGTTTTTACATATTGGGTATATCTGATAGCGGGCATTAACTGCATATACTCTTTCTGTGATTGGCCAATTAACCTGAATAACGATCCAAGTGAGCGACAATATACGATATAATTCAATGTTGAAGTCTATCAAGTTCTGCATTTCAGTTGAAATTGCTTTGCTATGGATAGGAATGTACGCTGTAAACATTGGACTTAATATTTTGGTTGCTGTGCGTTATCGTTTCGAGGATCGTTTTCCCATTTTAATATGGATGGCCTATACGATTCCAGTCTTTATCATAAGGATGACCTGCATGCCCTTTAGAAATCTCAGACATGGCACTACGATCTATGTTTGCATTGTGAATGGTAAGTTTGGAGCTTACCTCATTGTGACCCAATTTCCTAATGAGCTCATTGCTTATGCTATTCCCCAGCTTATATATTAGTGTCGTGTTTCGTAATGTGGGCGGCGTATAAGTACATGGTTAAGTCTGCCGTAGACGAGAGTCCTGCTGCAGTGCAGGTTGGCTGGAATCTAAGGGATCTAAGGGGATTGCGATTTACCAACCCTCCTCCTCCCCCATCCACACGCTATCAACCCAGATCGCAGTTCCCGTATGTCACAGATATACCAAGTGCACCGGTATTTATGGAAGATTCCAATATGACAGGCCTGGTTATATCTGCTTCGAATAACTGTGCCAATTCTTATGCCTCTGATGGCGGGAAATGTGAAAGCAAACGTGTTGCCGCCGGAGAGTATGGTGGATACAGTACACAGATGAAAACTATCTGAAACTACTCTCATATTATTTTAATAAGAATATCAAATTGTTTCAAGCTTTATATGAGTCGCACCTTGGTCTATCCGAATTCATTTCATTCTCTCTCTCTTACCCATTGCTTTTCGTGTCTGTTACACCTTGCTCTCGCTCTCTCTCCCGCTCTCTCTCTCTCTCTCTCTCTCTCTCTCTCTGAATTACTCACCCACTTATCGACAGTCGACGTTGAACTCTCAGGCCTATCGCATGTGCTCGAGATTCGTGAAATTTGCCAGCGCGTCTTTATCTTCCCACTGTGAATTCGCGTCTTCCGATTTGCGATATGATACTTACAAAATGTGCGTCGTGCATTATTGTCATTAACTTTATCTACTCTATAGCAGTAGCTAAATTCCTATTGGATGAGGATGACGAACGTGAGTAGCAAGTTACGATGTTTAATTTATTTTTGGCTTTTTAATTAAGTTCCACATTTCAGTGTACGTGTACTTTGTCTGGGTGTCAATCTATTTGGGCAATTGTGCTGTGAATATGGTTCTTTGGTGGCAATGGGTTAATTATAACGATAATCGTCCGTTTCTTATATGGTGTGCCTATACGATTTTCGTATTTATCGCAAGGTTATACAAGCCGCATACGATCGATGTTCCCTACGTAAACATCCATCATTTCATTAATGGTAATTAGTGTCAACCTAATCTGGTACTGTATAACCTAATACCCTGACTATTTCAGTTTATATATGTGTCTCTTTCGCCATCATGGTCGTGCTTCACAAAGAGTTCCTCAAATCTGCCAAAGAAGAGGAAGCTAAGGCAGCTATGAACCCAAGATCAAGGCCAATTGGTTGGAATGCTAATAGAGGTGTACGATATATCAGACCTCCCACATCCACTACACGCTATCCACAATCGCAATCCAATTATACAACTCAACCAAGTGAGCCTGTACTCAGCGGAGATTCCTATACGACTGCCATAGATATGTCTTCTTTTAATAACTGTCTGGAGAGCTTCAGAGATACCGGTAATAATTGTGCCGATACTGGAGCAGCTGCTGGCGGAGGAGGATGGGGAGGTGACTGCTGTTACGATAGCGGAGGCGACTGTGGAGGTGGAGGCGACTGTGGAGGTGGAGGCGATTGCGGCGGAGGCAGCAATGATTAGAGCTGGAAAAAACACAACAAAAACAAACGAAAAAACAAAACTACCTCAACGCATGAGTTTGCATTTATATACACATACGATAATCAAACGAATTATTATTTGTTATTAATCAGTCCCATAGAAGTCAAGTCGAACAAAGTCTACACTTACGCTAAGACACTCAAACTAATTTATGTTATATTATTTTATTTATATATTTATATAAATATTTTAATATTTCTATATTTATATTTCTTTGTGAATGTGTTCAATAATTAAAAATAAATACTGTATATACTAATAGGAAATATGTTTAGTTATTATTAAAGTTGGTTAGTGTATGCACACTTCGGCTTGCCGCATGGGCATGCTGTGCGTGCGTTTGCAACGCGAATACGTTCCACACGAGCACGTGCTTTGCACTCTTCGCTCTTTGCTCGCCCGCTCTCTCACACGCTCTGCCACACGCTCTCTCTCTCTCTCTCTCTTGCTGCAGTGACCAACAGGCATACGCTTGCCCAGTCTACGCTGAACCCTCGTTCCGGGCGAGCGGTCTCGGGTTCGGCTTTCCACATCGTAAGAGCGCGCAGCGTACAATCCACATAAAATAATAAAAATAAGTGCAATAAACCATATACCATATATGTATATCTTTCGTACCATATATATCTGCGGTTCTATTACAAGCTCGACAATGAGTAAATTTCTGGACTTGGGCCTCGGGATTAGCATAATCAATGTCTACTACTCGCTCACGTATTTTCTAATGTGGTGCGTCGAGTTGGATGATAATCGTAATCATTATCATGCTGGAGAAGGTGGTAAGAAAGTGTGAAAAACGAGTGGAGTGAAGGTTTAGACAGATGTTTTTTTTTTTTCTATATTTTGTTTAGACAACAATGAACCGTTTGTTTGGTTAGCCGTGTACGTGCTCAACCTTCTGCTCAACGTGTTTCTCTTTCTCGGGCTGCGCAAGAGAGATCGCCTGTCGATTGTGATCTGGTTCTCTTTGACGCTGGCCTGGCTGGTGGCCAAGCTGATGGATCACAAGCGGGGATGTCGTCTGGATGGGCGTGGCTCAATGTACCGGCTACTGAATGCGCTGCTCGAGAGTATGTGGCCGTCGGATACTCCCTGCTTTATTTTTATGGCATCTAATTGATTTGATTACTTTGCAGTCTATGTGATTATATCGTTTGTCGTCATGCTATTGGTGTACATATATCTGCCACGCAGGGGATCAACCAGGAGGAAGGGGCGTGCTGTGGATCATGTGGAACCCAACTCGATCGAGTTGTTGGACAAAACGCAAGTGGAGTCTCTCGCTCAGCTGCAACTGGAGACAACACGTGAGGCTGAAGCTGATGCGGAGCAACAAGTAAGCAACTTTGATTTTCATCGAGCTGACGACTAAGCGACCCCCCCCCCCCTACAAATTCCCCGCCCATGTGTACATATTGTATGATAGATTTATGGAGCTCTCTAACATATTCCCGTACAAAAACTTTGTAACTGACTTTTCAACATTCCCAAATATGCACTGACTTATAATATATATATATACACAAAAAATATATATATATATATACACACATCCATATATATTTACAAGAATTGTACAATTGTTAAGTTTGTTTTTAGATTGTAAACTGCCTGACAATAAAATGACCTGTGACTAGTTGTGGTATCATTGCAAAATTCCAATTACTTTTCAACTGAGCGAGCCTGAGAAACTTTTAGCAAGTTTATTTCTACCCTACCTCTCTCTCTCTCTGCCCGCTGTTGTTGTTGTTTATTGGCTGAAACGGAAACGGAAACTGAAACTGAAACTGAGAGTGTAGAGAGAGAGAGAGAGACAAGGGCCGAGGCGAAGGGATTACGATCAAAGCGTTCGATTGAGTGTGTCAATAAATTCCTGCCACTCGCCCGAGTGCAGAACATTTGTCCGGGCATCAGCGATAAATAGTTGCCACGCCCCCCCTTCTACCCCCTTGCTTACCTACGCCACTGCTGTTGTCCCTGCTGTGTCCTCAACAACGAGAGTGAATCTCTGGAGCTTTTTGGGGTAAAAGTTTCGTGTGAATTTAGTGCGGCTCATTAAGCTGACCGGCCACGTCCCTCTCGCTCTCGCTCTCGCTCTCGCTCTCCCTCTCTCTCTCTCTGCCTCAGTCAGTCATGTGTGTAGTTTTCCGCTTACTGTGTGTGTGTGTGTGTGTGTGTGCCAATGGCTTTTTGTTCAAACTCCATTATGTGTTGCACTGATGAAGAGGAAATTGTTTGCCCCATTGTCATTCGCAATGTCATTTGCCTTGGCCAAAAGGCGAGCAAACATTTCGTCGCAGGCATTTGTCAAGCTGCCTCTGTCTCTCTCTTCCTTCTTTCAGCCATTTTCTTTTCTTTGCAGTTCCTTTTTTTTCATATACATTTAATTTTGCGCGGCTTTTGTAGCCTGTGTTTAGCAGGCTTTAAATGAGCGCACTCATTAAGAAAATTAATGCTAGACATTCATTAAAAGTGTCAAAGTGCGCACATTAAAATATCATATAAAACTCAAGGAGCTTTAGCTGCTCTGTCCCGCTCTATCCCGCTCTTCTTGTCTCTTTCTGTCTCTGTTGTGTCTCGATTTTATTAACAAACAAACATTAAAGACGCATAAAATGGCGACGCGCAGCGCAGCATTGTTTTCCGCTGCTCATAAAAAGTATTAAGCAAGGAGAGTGAAAGAGAGAGCAAGAGAAAGTAAGAGAAAGAGATGGCTAGAGAGTGAGCTGGCACATATGGCCGTCTTACATAGTGCTGGCTCGTAAAACTAAACCGCAATTCATCAGTAAAATCAGCCCGTACACGCGGCGCTCGTATTTTCCGGCTGCCGCCCGAAAATATGCTACAATTTTATGCGCTCATAAAATGCCAAATTGTTTTTATTATATGTAATTATTGTGTTATGCATGCGCCACTACGTGTGTGTGTGTCTCCCCTGGGTTTATTGGCCTGCATAAAGTTGAGAATGAACTGATGATTCCTGTCAACTGCCAAGCATACTATATATATATATATATATATATGTCTGTATATATTGCGCCGTAATCGCAGCTCCCCCAGCTGCCTTTCTCCCCCTTTGGCTGCCTCTGCTGCTCCTTATCTGTCGCACATTTATAAGGGCAAATTATTAAGCTTGCTGCTTAACTTTTCAGCCATTGGAAACAATGGCACAAAGTCAACAAACTCGAGCTGCAATTGGCCTTGCTGCAGCAGAGGCAGCAGGCAGCGACGCAGGCAGCGGCAGCAGCAGCAGCTGTAAAGTGCAGCACGTTCGACTGGGGGAGTTGATTCTATGTCACGCACTTGTTCGCTCTTAATGCTCCCCAAGCACACGCACAACCAGCACACACACACACACACACTCTCTCAGATGTACACACACTCAGACTGTATGTGTAGACGTGCTGCAGGGGTGCAGTGTGCTGCGATTGCATTACAGCTTTAACTTTCTGGCTCATTAGGATGATGTGCACACTTATTAAATGCGTGTGTGTGTGTGTGTGTGTGTGTGTGTGTGTGAGTGTGTGTCGCTTCATTGCAGATTGCTCACGTTGCCCCAGCAGCAGCAGCAACAGCAGCAGCAGGAGATATTTAATTAAAGTTCCTTTTTTAATGTGTTGAAATCGCTTTTGGCTCTGCGACTCGCACTCAGCTGGCGCATAAAAGTCAATTCGATTTTCTGATTTCGTTTTAGCTATATATGTGCTCTATAAGGAGTGGGAGAGGGATGCTAAACGAGCTAGCTGCTGCTCGATTTAAGTAAAAATTCCCCTTGCGCTAATAAAACAGTGCGTATACGTAATATATGAAGCCAAACTGAGTTGCAAGCTGAATTATTTAAAAAAAAATAGAAGTAGTTGGAATAGAATAATATAACTTTGCAAACTGATAAAGAGGAAATGAAATATGATACTAAAATGAAATGAACTGAATTTTTTAAAGCATTGGGAAAATATGCATAAACAAAGTTGCGCTATATGTGCACAGCTTGCGCTCTGAAAAAGGCAGGGTATACTAGCTATATGCCCCACTATTTACCAAGTATATACCATTTATATACTATTAACTATATACTATTCATTGAGCTGCTGTTTAATAGCGTTCCACGCATTTGGCCAAGTCAAGAAGATTAACCTAAATCAGCGCCTCGCGTCGTATACGCAATGTGCAGCTTAAATTGTATTTTATAGCAGCATCGCAGCAAATGCAACAATCAAAGTTTTATTGTTGTACAAATATTGAATAGGCAAATGGCAAATGGCAGCTGGGAAATGGGAAATGGGAAATCGCTGCCCAAAGTGGCTGCACGCAAAATGAGGCGTGACCCCACATAAGCCAAACACACACACACACACACAACGAGAGAGGCAGCCGCAACTTAAAAGACAATCACAAAGGCAAAGGCACCGCAAAGAAAGCAGAGTAATAGGAGGCAGGAAGAGTAGAGGGGAAAATGGGCGTGGCTGCTGACCAGTAAATGAATGGACGGCGTAATAATTGCAGACTCGCCGGGACGCGTTCAAAATGTCACGTACTGGCAATAAACCGATGCTAATTTACGATGCCCCCCAAGAAATGCTACTGGGTACGGATTCGGGTCTAAGTCTGAGTCTGGGTCTGGCCGGGTCTGGGCTACAGCTCTGGGTCTACGACGGAAATCAAATGGCAAACGAAGCAGCCTAAGCAGCCACTTGGCCCAACCAAAGCGAACCCAAACCCGCAGCGAGCTGAAGCTGGGAATGTGGCACGTTACGGCGGCTGCATAGAAATCGCCTTCAAAATGCGAGGCAAATATCGAAAATGCCAATAATGCCGCATAGTAGACTAAGCTTAATGCGCATTAGATGAAGGACGCACACGCACAGGCGGAGGCAGAGGCAGTCAGGCAAGTTGGGGCAGTGTTTGCGGTGAGCCTGACCAGCAGCTCCTCCTCCTCCACCTTTGCCTCCTGCTGCTGCTTCACCACATTGCATTAGTCATATTAAAAACTGCTTAAGTTGAGCTCGAGCAGGAAAGAAAAGAAGCAGCAGCACTCGCATTGTTGCAACTGGCGCGTGCAACATGCAAATGAAACTGACTCAAAAAAGTTTTCCCCCACTCCCACTTTTTTTTTTGGCCACGCATTGAGGCGGAAACTGGCATTTTTGGTTGCACTTGAATGCAGCTAGAGAGGCAGAGATGCAGCAGAGGCAGCAGCAGAAACTGGCCACAAAAATTGCAGGCGCAACAATTTAATGGCAACAGGAGGCAGCCGCCTTAAGAGCAGCGCGTAGCAGACTCAATTCGAACTCGAAAAACAAACACTCTCTTAAATCCATATTTGGAGACTTTTTTTGCTCTCAATTCGTATAAGAGTCGGGGCCAAGCCGGGCGCATGCTCCACTCAAACTCTACACAAAATCAGCTGCTACTTTCGCCGCTTTTCGCCATTTAGCCAGAAACGGCCACATTGAGGCAGTTTGTCAATAGTTATGCTTGGGTATAGGTTAAAGACGCATGTGCCGCCGTGCGTGCAACAGGACACACAGCAGTTTAAAGACCACAACAAGCTACCCAACTAGACTGTGTGAAACTGAGACTGAAATCAAGATAAAAAAAAAATAAATAACAAGTATTAAAAGTGCATAAAATCAAAGAAGAGAATCAAAAGCGTGCAACTAAAACTACAATTAATAAATAAATGAAATCAAATTTAAAATGGAATTTAAAGTCTGAACTGTTTTCGTTTTGTTGGGAACATTCACAGTGCGCGTCATGATATAAGGCCCAACGTGGTGTAACGCGAACAGCCCGCATAATTAGGACGACAAACCAGAGGCGGAGGCGGAGAGGGAGAGACAACAAAAATACCAAAAAAAGAGAGAAAAGAAAAACGTGAAATCAAATACAAAATCAGCCGTTGACACGCACACTCACACACACACACACACACACACAGAGACAGACACACGCACAACAAGAGATACGGCAACAGAGATTGCGGCTGTGAGTCAAGTGCGGTGCGTGGCTGGGCGGGACAGGGGCGAGAACGTCTCTCGCATTGTTGAGGTTGCCCCGTGTCCGTGTCTGTCCGCGGTATAAATATTTATGTTGACGAATTTACCTGGGACAGGCAGGCAGGCAGGCTGTGGCAGGCGTTGCCACCGGCTGAGGCAGCGTCGCTAATGAAGCGCACAAAATGAATGTGAAAGGACATAATTATGCTTATGTGTGAGTATAATGATCA
This sequence comes from Zaprionus kolodkinae, assembly GCA_018901885.1. Lineage (NCBI taxonomy): Eukaryota > Metazoa > Arthropoda > Insecta > Diptera > Drosophilidae > Zaprionus > Zaprionus kolodkinae. Next base: position 1,984,405 of record JAEIFM010000037.1, on the reverse strand, counting down.
ATACTTATGAATTTTCGCTCTCTTTTTCATTCATTCCTCTTGTTGTTGTTGTTTTATTCAACCTGCCAAGGTCAGTTCAGTGTAAGTGCCAAGTGCGGAGCCGTTCAAGCAGGAGCAATGGCCCCATCAATGAATTCCTTCGCATTTGCATAGAGCAAAACGCGCAAAAAAGCGTTGCATACTTTCAGGCGGCGCTCGGTAAAGCGTGCCATTTTCGCGCCGCGCCGCAAAGCATGCTACACTTTTTTTATTATCGATAAATTTGAGAGAAGGCATAAACCCTTTAGAGCAAATGGCTTTATGACTTGTGTTTATACTCTACACAGCAGCGGGTATATATGCATTTTGCGGGGGAAATGTCTGCAGATATGAAGAGAAAACTCCTCCAAGTCTTAACTATTCTATTTCTCACTTTTACTTTTATTATATATTGTAACTTAGTAACCTTTTGCCATTGCCTGCATAGAGTATTGGATCTTCGACTTGCCTTAGTGCACCTTTCTAGCTTTTATGTTATAACTTCGCCTTGCGGGAATTATGGACTGCACTTCGATTTCGATTTGGTTTATTGCCAGTTGGCATTGCATTCTTGTTTGTCATTGCAACTGTTGGCAGTAATTGTTGTTGTTGCTGCTGTGCACTCAACTAATGGGAAATTGCAGCAGCAGCAGCAACAGCGACAGCAGCAGCAACTGCCGTAGGTCAACTCAACAGCTGAGGCGAAAGTTTTTATGGCTTGTACGCTTCACTTGATTAGTTCAATAGCTAAAGGCAGAAAGATGGCTAGAAAAAAAATGCAGGGTATATCGAAGGGGTATATGGGATCAGAGTGTGCGACGAGGTCAAAGTGCAATTAGTGCGCGGCATTAGAAAAGTTTCTGAACAACGCGCAAAAGTTGAGTGCAGATTGTAGTTCTGTCTGTCATAGTTATCAGCTGAAAGAGAGGAAGAGAGGCAGAGAGAGAGAGAGAGAAAGAGAGGCAGAAAGATGAGTTATACTGCAGAGCGAGAGCAGCCTGTCGATTCATAAGCCGTTTAGGGCACATTAAATATTTACTAAACCCAATTTTCGGGGGCTTACACGAGAATCAACTTTGCTCACTTTACTCTCTCTCTCTCTCTCTCTCTCTCTCTGTCTGTCTGCACTACTAACACTAATATACATATTTGATTAAAACATTTGCTAAATAAAAAGCAACTGCTAATTGGCACATTGTGCGACTAAAGGGCGAAGGCAGAAGCGGGGAGAGACGAGGAGAGAGGCGAGTCGAGAGAGAAGTCCAGGCACATGGACAGAGCAAATAGAATTAAAATTGTGTGCAACACATTTTCAAATGTCCACACAAGTGAGAGAGACACACAGAGAGAAGAGAGAGAGATAGAGAGAGGGCCACAGAAGAGTTGAGGCTGATAAAGATTATGCTGACACAGAGGGAGGTACTACATGGCATAAAAGGCGCTGCCAGTTTCAGGCGAGCAAACATACAAAACTTTTTGTATATTTATTAGAGTATGAATTAATTCGAGTGTGAGTGAGAGAACTAGAGGCAGAGAGGGAGAAAGGGAGTGAGTGTGTAAGCGTACTTGATGCCGCAGCGTAAAAGGATTCCAAATTCTCGACAAGCAGCAGCATGTAGCTTGCCCAACCCCCTCCCGATTCCTCCACGCCCACTCCCACATGCCGCCCCAATTCCCCAGGCAAGTTTGTTGCAAACGTCAGCAACATTTTTTTTGCTCTGCCTTTCCTCCATCTCTATTTGCTTGTTCTTCCTTCCTTCCTTCTTTTTTTTTGATTTTATTTTCATTCTGTTACTCATCGTCGAAGCGCTTTGCATGCTGCTGCTGTGGCTGCTGCTGGCCTCGTGTACCTTTGGCTCGGCTAAAAAAGCGCGCAGCCTTGGCATAGACCGACAGCAGCAGCAGCATGAACAACAGCAACAGCAACAGCAGCAGCAACAGCAACATGCACGGCAGCAACAACTAAAACATGAGTAAACCACTCGCATTCATAATTAAAAACGATTCGTGAAATGCAGCCAAATAAAAGCACTAAAAGGAGCGGAGAGCAGGAGAAAACATACCACAATGCACACACACACACACACACACACACACAGACATATAACACACACACACACACACACACCTAGACAGGCAGCAACTAGAGAAAAGTTAACCCTGCTGCGCTCAGCTGACAAACATTTAGTGCATTTATTAATAGTTTCACAGGGCAGCAGGAGGGGGGAGGGGGTAGAGAGCGGCAGAGAGAGAGAGAGATAGAAAGGGCAGCTACTGCCAGCCCAGCTGCCTGTGGAGGGGGAGGGGCGTGGCAGCCAGGCAAGGCGATTACCTTGACTATGAAAATGTATCTCACACATGAGCTGCTTGGGCGCATCGCCCTGCCTCGGCCTCTCCCTCTCCCCCTCTCTCTCTGTCTCTCTCTCTCTTTACTTACGCTCCCTTGGCGCTTAGCAGCATTAACATTTTAGCCAGTCTATGAAAAACCCAAAAGAGACACACACACACACACACTGAGAGAGAGAGAAAGAGACAAAATGAAGACAAACAGCAGTCGCAGTCGCAGACTCGGCGAGGGCAGCGCGTAGAGTTGTGGCAAGTGAGAGACACAGTGGCTTGCTAAATGCACGAACTGCCCTCGCTCTTGGGCAGCGACTGTGTGTGTCTTTCACACACACACACACACACACACACACACACATACAGCTGCTTGCTTAGTCTGTGCACCTTGACGCAGACAAAGGTCACTCTGCTCGCTGCTCGCTGCTGCTGTTGTTGCTGCCTAATGTGTTGCATTCTACTGCAGCAACAAAAGGGCAAGTGGCAACACACACACACACATACTAAACACACACACACACACACACACACACTCTCTCTCTCTCTCACTCTCTCTCTCCCTCCCTCTCCCTCGCCCGCCCTTTGTGTATTAAATGATTATTTAGACGAGCGCAAGTTGCATATTCGCACTTTATTCGCACATTTCTTTTTGTGTTCAAAAATATTGTTAGGGTATGCCCGACGCATTAGATACCCCTCTTAGCTACCAGCTACGAAATGGTGGCAAGCGCAGCTCTTCCCTAAAGCCGCCACGTCGCTCGTAGGCAGCGCCAGACATTCCATCGCGGCGATACGAGGATTTCTGGGGCAGCTCCGAACGCTGCAGCATTTGCAGCACGATGAGCAGCAGCCACAGCAGCAGCAGACGTTGTAATCGCGGTGACATTATCACTTGAACTGAGCTCGGCAGCGGCAGCAGCAGCAGCAGCAGCACACTGATAAGGCAGCTGATAAGCAGGTTCAATCACAGCGCTTGAACTGGGCTAGAGAATTTGGAGGCGTGGCAAATCAAATGATTTATTGAGCTCACACAACTAACTGACTATCTTCTCTCTCTTCTCTCTCTCTCTCTCTCTCTGTCTCTCTCTCCTTCTCTTACACTGCCTCTTCCTCATGCTCTCTTCCTCCCTCACCCCCTCTCCCTCGCTCTTTCTCGTTTCAGTTTACGTGTTAAGTGCTTGGCAAGCACGATTAAGGCGCTTTATCACCCGCAACAACGGCAGCAACACGAACGACAGCAACAGCAACAGCAACAGCAGCAGCAGCAACATTGCCAGCAACAACAAGTGAAACAAAATCAACAGCAGCAGCTGCGACGCCAGCAACAAAGGCGCTTACGGCGAGCCTTGTCGCAGCAACAACAACAGTAACTGCTTTAGGCACTCGCACATACATTGCCACGCCCCGAGGCCCACACACACACACATATATCAGACATATACAGATACGTGTACACGATGTTTGGCGCTACAGCAACAGCAACAGCCACGGCAACAACAACAGCAGCAGCAACACTGCTCAAGTTCGGCGATATACCCAGCATACTGGAAATAGAACTGCCTGCAATCTTGTTCAACGACAGCTTGTACATTGAGCTCAATGGCAGCAGCAGCAGCAGCAGCAGCTTCTCACAGTTCGCAGAGGCAAGCGACAGTCCAGGCAGTTGGTACAACAGCAGCAGCAGCAGCGGCAGCAGCAACAGCAGCAGCAGCAGCGGCAACAGCGGCAGCTACAGCAACATAACAACCACAACTGGCGACAACAGCAGCAGCAGCAGCAGCGGCAACAGCAGCAGCAACGACAGCAGCAGCAATGCAGGCAGCAATCTCAGCCAGCTGGAGGAGGAGCTGCGTCTCGCCGAGCTGCGTGCTGCTGCTGAGTTCTGGCTGCTGGTGAAGATGATTGCCATGGCCGTTGTGCTGGGCCTGATGATACTGGTCACCATAATAGGCAAGTAGAAAGCGAAGGAGGGAGGGGAAGGGGAAGTTTATCAAAAATATATTTCACTTCCGTTTAAAGCGGCAGCAGAAGCAGCAGCAGCAGCTGTCGTTATGGGCTGCGCAGGATGTGGGCGTGGCAGATTTAGGCATTAAATTATTCTCAAATTTATGCCCCGTTGGGGAAAAACGGAAAAAAAGTTTCCATATCGCCGCCATCGCTCGCCGAAAGTGAACTGTAAATGAAGTGAAATTTATGATGCAGAAGATTTTTATTGCGCGCGCTCTACTTGAGAATTTTATTGATTTTCGGCTTACTAAGATGATTTGCTGCCAGCTCCGAGCTCCGAGCCCAACAGCCAGCTGTAGCTTAAGCTGTGCCAGCGTTGGGGGAGTAGGAGGAGTGGGCTGTGGGGGGGCGGGGGCGTGATAACTTTTGCTTAGAGCGAGACGCGTTAAAAAGCTTTGTGTTAAACGCCGCACTTAGGCCGCGACGAGGCGATTGAGAGACTGTAGAGATGAAGGAGCCTGGAGGCAGGAGAAGGAGAAGGAGAAGGAGAAGGGGAGGGGGAAGCAGAAGGCAGCAGCACAAGGCACAGTTCACAACAAAGAGCGAGAGAGCAGAACGCCAACAACAATGGCCAAACAAAGTTTCAAAATGTTTGTCGCTTTTTTTCCACATTTTTTTTTTGTTTTTGTTGGCATCGACACGTGAAAAGCTATTAAAAGCGCGCCAAGGCGTCAAATGGAAATTACACACACACACAAGCACACTCACACACACACACACATACACACACACAAGCTAACACGCGACAAGCAGGCTGGCAGACAGGCAAATGGAGACACACACAGCTGCGCCTCGCTTGACACACGCGGCGTATGCGCAATATCCTGGGCAAACGCGTCAGACAGCGCCGGCAATGGCAACGACGTCGGCGTCGGCGTCGACGTCGGCATATGCAAATGCATTTGTGGCACGAGCCAAGCGGAGGACAAAACGTTTTGATAACCTGCAGACAGGCAGGGAGACAGAGAGAGAGAGAGGGAGACAAGGAGACTAAGAGAGGCAGACAGGCAGGCAGAGAGGCAGGCAGAAGGAAAGAGAGAGTAGAGGGGCAGAGACAGCTGCAAGCAGAGCACAGGCGACACTTTTGGCTGCCGCTGTGGCAATTACAATTTGCCCAAGTTGCATGCGCTTAATCAAAGCATGCAATGCCAGTCAAGCTAAGCGAGCACAGGGCCAGCAGCAGGCAGGGAAGCAGGCCAGCAGCAGGCAGAGAATCTGGCCCAAACACAGACTCAGTACCAGGCCCAAGCTCAGCCGCAGTCACAGCCCAGACCCACACCCAGTCTCAGTCCCACAGCCAGCTCATTCAGCTAGTTGCCATTTGCATCACACAGAGATTGAAACAGGTGAAAGTAGAGGCAGCTAGGCAGGAGCAGGGGTAGGAGCAGGGAGCAGGAGCAGGAGCAGGGAGCAGGCAGCTGGCAGCAGGACCCAGACCCACCCACAGCACCTGCTCTGCCCGTGTGGATGCACGATTGCCTGCAATTAGGCACAACTGTGCAGCAAAACTTTGCCTGCTGATTGATTTCGGCATAGTTAAGCAGCCTCTGTCGCTGCCTCTGCCTCTGCTTCCGTCTCTGCCTCCGTCTCTCCCTCTGCCTCTCGAAGCAGACTCAGATAAGACTTTAATTTCTCTGTCTGTGATTCATGCATGTCACATAAGTCAAATGTTTAACTATTTTAGTCCACAAAACTAATGAAACTTTCATGGATGTTTAAGTGGCTGTGCATGCGAGAGTAGAGCAATGCATACCCTGTCTATCTATGGAGTCTATCAGCTAAGGTACTATATACATATGTATTGTAGCTTAAAGTAAAGTAACTAAAAGAAGGCAAAATAAGCTAGATTATAAGCTTAAACTATACTTAATACATTAATATAGACTCATTTTTTTATGGTATATTTTTTTCCAATTACTTTTATCAATTTTGCAGCTAACCTCACCTTCTAAGTTGTATAACTTGCTTTAAAATCAATCGATTTTGCTTGGGCATAGCATTTTCTTCGCTGCTTTTACTCTAGTCTGTAATCTGCAATCAAAATATTTAAAATTAGGAAACATTAAATTTTTGAAAATTATAAAAATTTCAAAATTTTTTAAAAAATTTTTAACTTCAGTTTTTGCTTTAAATCAATTGAGTTACTCGAAAAAAGCATAAAAAACGCTTCCAAAATGATTTCCGAGTTGTATTTTGCAAAATATGGCTAAAATACGGTATTTTTAGGTCGAATATGAGTCTGAGTACAGCCTTAATAGCTTATACATCTTTTAAAGTATTATATATATGACTAAAGTCTTTGATTTTAAAACTGTCTGTTTCCTAGGGAAATAATAAAGCAACATTACGTATACGCCGCGTTGCCGCTGCTCATTGCAGTAAATTGCTCAATTAGGCCAACTACAAACATATATATATATATATATATATTTTTTTTTTAGTATATAATGTGTCCACTTACTGCTTGCAGGCAATGTATTTGTAATCGCCGCCATTATACTGGAGCGCAACTTGCAGAATGTTGCCAATTATTTGGTCGCCTCTCTGGCTGTGGCTGATTTATTCGTTGCCTGCCTGGTCATGCCGCTTGGCGCCGTCTACGAGGTAAGTTCTTATAGCCGTAGTAGTTGTTGTTGTTGTTGTTGTACTATGATGATGTTGCCTGTTCGAGCTGCCTGCCTTCCAGCTTTGTTGTCGCCCCACAACGATGGCTGCATCACAAACTTCATTACCCTAATGGAAACTGGGAATGAAAGGCGTGCAAATGAAATTACGCGCAAAGAGTTGAGAGTGTGTGCGTGTGATGCAGGAGGAGAGAGGAACCCCTTAGGAAGGGTATGGGTGGGAGGAGAAGGGGCTGTGTGTCTATACTCTGCCTGTATGCGTAATGAGGCATTGCGCGTTGTTAATTGTTTAAATTGCGTCATCTTGGACGAGCAGTCAGACATGGCAATGACATAATTCAGTTTGCAGCCTCAAGAAGATGTCAACTGTGACTGGAACTGTGACTCGAAGGGGGACTCTAAGTGGGACTCGAACTGTGATTGGAACTGCGACTAGAAGTGGGACGCCAACTGCGACTCGAACTGTGACTGGAACTGTGACTCTGTCTACCAAACGAACTGTGACTGCAGGGATGATAAAGAGGGAGGAACTGAGACTCTTATTGTGACTCCTACTGTGACTTCTAGTGGGACTCCCATGACTACTCACTCTGTGACTTCTACAGTTACTGGAACTGTGAATTAAACAGTGATATTATTTATAATTTGAATATCTAGTCTTATTGTGACTCCTACTAAGACTCTTACTTTGACTTAAGCTGCGGCTTCAGCTGTGACTCCATTTGTGACTCCTTGTGGGCCTCCTACTGTGCCTCCTTCTGTGCCTCCTACTGTGACCCCTACTGTGACTCCTTCTCTGACTCCTTCTGTGCCTCCTACAGTGACTGACACAGTGACTCTATCTACAATTCGAACTGTGACTCCAATATTAAACAAAGAACTAGACCTGCGACTCTTCTACTGACTCCAAATGGGACTCTATCTGAGAATCTAGCTGCGCCTGCAATTGAAACTCAAAGTGTGACTCCTGCAGTGACTCAAACAGTGACTCCAACTGTGCTTTCCACTGCAACTCCTGCTACAATTCGAACAGCAACTCCATCTATATAATTAATTCCAACTCACAGCTATCTCCCCGCTTTCCATCTCCTTCCCAGATAAGCAACGGTTGGATCCTGGGCCCAGAATTGTGCGACATTTGGACCTCATGCGATGTGCTCTGCTGCACGGCATCCATTCTCCATCTGGTGGCCATAGCGGCAGACAGGTGAGTAGGCGGGAGTGAGAACTCTCTCCTTACTTAACAGGGCGTATGGTCTCCCTCTCTCTCCCTGCAGATACTGGACCGTTACCAACATTGATTACAACAATTTGCGTACACCGCGACGCGTCTTCATTATGATCTTTTGCGTTTGGTTTGCCGCACTGATTGTCTCGCTGGCACCGCAATTCGGCTGGAAGGATCCGGAGTATATGAAGCGCATTGAGGAGCAGCATTGCATGGTGTCGCAGGATGTGGCGTATCAGGTGAGCTGGCACAGGCAGCATGTGTATTATCTCCTCCCCCCTATCTTCCTCTCTCTCCCTCTCATCCTACAGATCTTTGCCACCTGCTGCACGTTTTATGTGCCGCTGCTGGTCATTCTGTTCCTGTACTGGAAGATCTATTTGATTGCCCGCAAGCGTATACAGCGTCGCACGCAGAAGTCCTTCAATGTGACATTGACGGAGACGGAGGTGAGTTATTGACAGGCTATGGGGCAGGGGGGAGGGGCGTTACGCTGACCACGCCCACAATTAGAGTGATTAATGGCGCGTGGACAAAGGGCTAAGGAATAAGAATATTACGCATACGCAGCGTGTTCCCATCATAATGAGCGCGTCATTAAGCCGCACAATAAAGCCAGAGTGAATCCTTTGCTGGCCATTAGACCAGAGCCCAAGCGAGCACTTGTCCATGTCTATGAAATGGGATTTATGCCGCATCCACATCGAGTGTGGGCGTGGCCATTGTGCGAATATATATCAAGGCAGACAATGTGCCCCACGAGAGCAACTAGCGCGCAGTGCTTGAGTGTGCCTCAAATGGAAATTCATTTAGTTTTATTTGCTTTATTAAATTTTCCCTGCAATTAACCGGTTCCTCCTCCTGCTCCTCCTCCTGCTCCTCCCTGCTCCTCCTGCTCCTCCTCCTGCAGTACGACTCGACGGCGCCCAAGGAACGTGGCGGCAAGCGTCGTCTGGGCAAGCGGAATCAGGAACGTGTATCCGCCGAGACCGATGGTGATACCGAGCAGGCTGCTGCTGCTGCTGGCGGGGAACAGCAGCAGCAGCAGCTGCAGCGACGCACTCGGAAACGCATCAAGATCTGCTTTGGACGCAACACCAACACGGCCAGCATCAGTGCCGGCACCGAGGGCGCTGTGGCGCGCTCCGTGGCCGCCATTGCCGTTGACTTTGCCAGTCTGGCCATCACACGCGAGGAGACGGAGTTCAGCACGAGTAACTATGATAACAAAAGCCATGCCGGCACCGAACTGACCACCATATCCAGCGATGCGGATGATGTGAGTATAAGACACACTGGCTAATTGTTTGTTTGTTTGGCTTGACTTCTCTCTCTTCCTTTTCTCTCTCTTTCTCTCTCTTTCTTCCCTCTGCTCTTTCTCTGTCTCCACTTGCAGTACCGCACGAGCAATGCTAACGAAATAATTACGCTCTCACAGCAGGTGGCCAGTGCCGCACAGCAACATTTGATAGCCTCCCATTTGAATGCCATAACGCCGCTTGCCCAATCCATCGCCATGGGTGGTGCAACAGCAGCAGCAGCAGCAGCAGGAACAGTTGCCCCACACAGCAATCAGACAGTAGGAGCAGCAGCAGCAGCTGGAGCCGGCAGCAGTCCCATGGGCATTGGCAAGGGCGTTCTGGCAAGCATTGCGAATCCACACCAGAAACTGGCAAAGCGTCGTCAGCTGCTCGAAGCGAAACGAGAACGAAAGGCGGCACAAACATTGGCCATCATCACCGGCGCCTTTGTCATCTGTTGGCTGCCCTTCTTTGTGATGGCACTCACAATGAGTCTCTGCAAGGATTGTGAGATTCATCCGGCAGTTGCATCGCTTTTCCTCTGGCTGGGCTACTTCAATTCCACGCTGAATCCGGTGCGTATACAAGAGGGAGGGGGGAGGAAGAGGGGGGAATTAGCTCTTGTGTTGGCCAACTGAGCATGCCAATAAGTCGACAGCACAATGGGAAGGAGAAAGTGTGTGTGTGAGACTGGCAAATGGGCAACATTCTGATGAGCTGCTGGGATCGTTTCCCTTTGTTTTCAGTTGCATGTTTCCGAAGTGGGTTAGTTGGCCAGATATAGCGGGAATATGTAGGTATGCCTAGCTAGCAAACTCTTTTAAAGTCTTCGGAAACAAGCTTCATTTTGGCAAAAAGAAGCTAAGTTAGAGGGAAATATTTCATGGAATTATTTAGCCAGCTGTTAGCTCATATCTTGGTTAAGTTAAGATATTCCAGCAAATCTTAGCTAGACAGCTGCAGCCTTAAAAAAAACTCTCTAAAGTCTAGCTAAATGCAGGAAAATTAGACTAGATAGTTAGATTATTTCATACTACAAAACAATTATTTAAATATTTATTTATTTAACGTCAACTAAAAGCTGTCTAAAAAAGAAAAAGAAAATTACAAATATAAATTAAATTAAAAAAATATAAGTATAGTTTAAGTTAGAAGTAAGAATATTAAAATTATTTTTTTAAATTTATAATTATTTAATTTATTTCATTTTATATTTTTAAAATATTCTAAATTATTGCCTAGACAGCTGCAGCAAACGCTTATATCATCTTCATTTTTTCTTCTGCATTTTCTTCTTCCCTCTGCTATGCTTGTCCACCTGCTTAGGTCATCTATACCATCTTCAATCCGGAGTTCCGTCGCGCCTTCAAGCGCATTCTCTTTGGCCGCAAGCAGGCGGCGCGTGCTCGCAGTGCGAAGATTTGATTTCAACTGAAAACCGACGAGGACCAGTATCTGTAAGTCCCACATCAGCAACATCTACATAGGAATCTATATACATCAAGGTGAAAGAAGAAAGTTACTAAGCTCACCTCTGGCTGCGGAAACGGAGATAGAAAAAACGGAATTGACACTGTGGCATTGCAACTAGATTGCATAAGAGATTAATTAGTTAGGATTAATATAGGCTAGGTATAGATTTAACTATAGACCAGATAGACAGTGTAGTTGTGTAGTTGCGTTTAACGTTGTTTTCTAGCAAATGACAATCCTAAGTACTCTTAAGTAATTCCTTGCCTACCTTATAAATATTATATGTATGTATATGTATAAAACACACACGTGCCCCTCGAATGACAACCGAAACCAGCAGAGAAACCAAACGACAATTTTTATATGCTATTTAGAAAGTTAGCTGTAAGCACACACACACACACACACACACACGCACACACTCAAACTACTATCCGTACATAAAGCTCTTCGGATTACAAGCTTAATCGTATTCGTATTGTAGTTGATATGTGTGTGTGTACTTTATAAAGTTTCTAATGTCTTCCCGGTGTCTTAAAGTCAAAAAAGTTAAAGTTGCGCAAATCAAATTGCAGGAAAGTTGTGTATAAAAGAGAGAAAGGGAGAGAGAGAGAGAGTGTGTATAACAGAGTTGTTGCGTATGACAGTTGAGAGACAAGTTTGAGAAGCCTTGAGCAGGCTGCAAGTTAGGGAAACAGTTTGAAGCAGCTTGTAAATAGGCAGCTGAGTAGAAACTAGTATAACACAATAGAACAGTATAACAGCTGCAAGGCACAAGCGTTCAAGAATATATAGCATATACATATATTCTAAAATCTGTCCTAGAGTTGTGTAAATAAGTAGAGCTGACTTTTAAATATTCCCAAAGAGCCCTAAGACACTCAGACACACATTCAACCGGAATACGCTTTGTATATGGTATCGCCCCCATATCTTCCGTTACTTGAAAAGGCTGGGTCCAACAAAACTTTATACGCTTTATGCAATTTCTGTGTTAGTTCTGTTTCCCGTTCAATTAATTAGCTTAGTTTATAAGGCGAACCTAACTAATAATGAACACGAATTTGTAACGAATTTACACAGAGTTACACACACACACAGTCACACACACACATCTATAGAGATATGTATGTATATATAGCTCGTACCAGTTCGAAAACCCAGTTGTATACCCCACAGCCAATTAGCGTTACTTATAAGTCGAGAGCGTAATATTAAAACTGGACAGAAAAAAAGAAGATAATATCTAATTCAGAAAATCAAACTAGAAAGGGGGAGGGAAAAAAGGGGGAAAATAGCTGGAAAACATATTTTCGCATTTCATTTAATGCTTGCCACAACAACTTGTGGCAGGCACAGAGAGCTTGTTGCAACCAAGACCGAAAAAAAAAATAGAATACAAAAAAAGTAAAACTTTTGTTTATTATAAATCGCAATGCAAAAGCGTAGAGACCGCAGCAGTTATGCACAGTTAACTCTGTATATATAGCTATAGATTATATATAGACTCTATATATATACATGCTATATAGTGTATATTTTTCGATACAGAAGATAATTAGAGATGGCGGTTGCAGCTGGTGCAGCTGGCGATCAGTACGAATACGCTTCGATGTGCATACATATAACTATATACAAGTCAGATATATATACATATATATAGCATAGTTATACAAGTTTATTCATGATATATGTTCGTTTAAATGTACTCATACTATCGTATATACATAGTAAGTAAGCATCGTCGTCTGTGTCTGTGTTCTACTTGCAAATTTCTCGATGTGTATTTGATGTCTCAAAAGTTATTAAAAATTGTGTTTTATCGAAAGCAGAAAAATGTACAAAAATTACGCATACGCCGTGTTGTCTTTCATTCTGTTTGCGAGGGGAGTGGCAGCAGGGGGAGAGGGGGGGGGCAGTTTGACTGTTTGCGCTCAACTCAACTCAAAATTGACAAACTTTTCATGCCACAACAACCGCACGCACGTAAGCAAATGCCACACACACACGCACACACACACACACACACACACACACACACACACACACACACATACAGGCACACATGGATGACGCATTGAAAGGGCAAAGTTCAAGTGCACATGGTGCGACGGGTCGCATCTCTCTCTCTCACTCGCAATCGAATTTTGGTGAGCTGCGGCTCCAACTGGCCGCCTCCTCTGCCCCAACGTGGCGTGAGTGTGTGGCATATAGATGGATTACGCATTGGCATTATCAACACCGGAACAGGCGAAAGCCGACAAATGGCCCAGAAATGACGGTGCTGCCACAGACAAACGACCAGCAACAGTGGCAGCAACAACAGCAGCAGCAGCAGCAGCAACAGCAGCAACAACAGCAACAGCAGCAGCAACTAAAAATCGATACATCATGCAGGCAGTTCGAGTAGCTCACACGAGGCAAGCCTCAATGTTGCTGCTGCTGCTGCTGCTGTTGTTGTTGTTGTTGATGTTTACTTGTTTTGCCAGAGCCAACAAAATGTTGCAGCTGCACGTTGCACGTTGCAAGCAGGTAAGCTTATCGCGTGTCAGCAGAAAGCGCCAAAAATAATAAGCAAGCGCGAGTGGCGCGTGAATTGGCAAACTTTAATATAGACACCAAAAATATACCCTACCCTCTTCTGCCTTTTAAATATGTAATCGCAAAAATCCCTGAAAATACCGCTCAGATCTGTCAGGATTATCTGTGCAACATGGTATTAGCAATTGATTAAAACTCTCTCATCTATTTTCATATTGCGTCAAGTGTAATTATTTATTTTATTTATTTGCCTGCACACACAATGTGTGACAGTGGCAACGGAAAGTACACACACACGCACAGTAAATCAATCAATAACTTAACCCACTGTGAATCCCATAAGTCGCGTCATAAGCCACACAACCGCAGGACATGGGCGACTACAACAACTCAAATATGCAACGAATGTGTCTCTCTCTCTCTTTCTATCTCTATCTCTCTCTCTCTCTTTCTCTGTGCGTGTTTATTTGTGTTGCACTGTACGTTTATTAGCCACTACATAATATTAATTTCCTTTTCCGCTCTCAATCTCTCGCTCTCTGTGGGATAATGTCAATAAAAACACAATGCGATTTTATTAAAAATGTTCAAAGTACACACGAAATATACGATAAATCGAATAAAAAAAAGAAACCTTAGTCCTCAAGTGCCACTCAAGCGTAGAGGGGTCGCGAGAGGGGGGGGGAGGGTTTACAGTTAATATGCCACATGAGTGCGGCAGGCTCTCAAGAGAATCGCTGCCTGCAAAGTTTTTATTTTTTTTTCTATTTTTTGAGGCAATTCGAAAGGTATTAAAAGTATTAAACAGCAAACGGATGATTATAAGCAGGGACCAGAGAGCAAACTTGGGACAAAAGTTGTGTGTATCTAACAGATACGTAAGTATCTGCAGGCAAGTCGTGTGTGTATGCGTGTGTGTGTGTGCAAATAGCACTCCAAAGCCGAGTCGACTGTAAGTACGTTGTGGACTCTTGCTTAGACTCTCTGTCTAGTTGTATCTCTGTCTGCCTCACTCTCTCACTTTCTCTATCTCTCCTATTTTCACTTTTTCTCCCTCCCTTTCTCTCCTCCACTCTTTGTTAGTTATCTGTGCGAGGCAAAGTTGTAATTGAATTGCAGCGAACGTGCGTAAATTGCTTGAAATGATTAAGAGCTTATGGCGCAGCATTAGCTCAAGGACTAAAACGACTTAGGACGTGGCAATTAAAAGCACCTGCCGATCGAACGGGCTCCCCCCCCCTCTTTTTCACTCTCTTCCTCTCCCTCTACCACACTCTGTGCGATTGCAGCTCTGTGCGTGCCCACATAAGTATGCTATAGTTTTTTAACTGCGTCTCGCTTGCACTTGCGCCCACATAAGTATGCTATAGTTTTTATCTATCACGCTTTCCCCAACTGCACCAACGCAGTTGATGATGCATCGCAGTTGTTGCCCCCAAGCAGCAATAACACTAAAGCACAACTACAGCCATAGAAACAACAACAGCAACAACAACAAGAAGAACAAGCAAGATGGCGTCTACGTGCGCTGCGTTGTGTTTATTAAAGCGCAGCAGGTAAAACAGCTCGTAAAATGGACGAAAAAAAGCGCATAAAATAAAATGAAAATAAATTTATGACTTGCGTGTGTGTGTGTGTATGCAAGAAACTCATTTCGAAGTTGTTGACACCGCATAAGGCAGCCCCAGCGAGCACTTGTCACTTGTCTGCGACCTCCCCCAGAAGGTGCCACATGCCACAGGGTCGCGTTGGGTCGCAAGACAAAGCGCCGCCGCTGCGCTGCGCTGCGCATCTTGCTAAAAGTCTTTTATGCTGCAAATTGCGGTCAAGTGCACTTGGCCAATGCCTTTTGAAATGGGCGTGGCATCAATTAGTGCAACTCAAGTAGGAATTTCGCAATGTGCGTTAATTAAGATTAAAAAAAAAAGGTGTAGCTGCAGCCCCATGATGCTCTAATCAAATTCCGGAATGCGTCAAATCTTATCTACTTATGGCAACCCTGTGCTGGCCCCTCTCTCTCTCTCTCCCGCTTGCAGGCAGCACGTGCATGTTGAGCGTGTCCAACCTGCTCGAAATACCAAAGAGGACACGTACGTAATGAACACCAACACGTACGCAGAGGAGGAGCAGAGCAGTGCAGAGCAGAGCAGCGCAGCGCGGCGACAACGTTTCGGGCTTAAAGTTTCCAGTTAGCCCAAGTTGTGCAACAACCCTGCGGCCTGCTCCTGCTCCTGCCTGGCAAAACTTTCGCCGTGTGTGTGTGTTGTGTGTGTGTGGGCGTTGGGGCGCACTGGTGTTGCCCAAGGAGGAGCATGTGCAGCCGGCGTGACGCCAGCGGAAGTTCCTCCTCTCGACTGTTGCATTTTTGGGGCGCAGTTGTTGTTGTTGCAAGTTGCAAGTTGTTGTTGCCGCTACAAGTGCAGTTTGCTTAATTTGTATGCAACATGCATAAGTACGCGTGTGTGTGTGCGCTGGTTTTACATATTTACTTGGCAAGCACACAGTTCTCCCTTTCTCTCTCTCTCTCTGCCGCGTGTCTCGCCACGCCACTTGGCCAAAAAGTTTTCGCCTAGCAGCTCGCGTCCTTGGCTAAGTTCAGCCACTGACATTCTGACTTCCGTGCCCAGCACCGCCGCTGCTGCTTCTGCCTCTCCTCCTGCCTCCCATCTCCCCCCTGCTGTGCCCCATCCCCTTTCAGCGACGCGATAAATGAACATGAAATTGAAATTTAATGTAGCGCAGCCGCATTCTGCGCGCAATATGATTTGCACCATGCACCATGGAGGCAGCAGCAGCTGCTGCTCTCCCCTTGCCCGTCCGCCCGCCTGCTGCCTCGCAATACAATTTGCCACAATGCACTTTGGTGCCGCTGGCGATGGCGCACAAAAGCCACACAGATTGCAAGGACTCGCTGCCGGCTCAGGGAAGGGGAACAGGTGAGCCCGCTCAGCCGGTTCACAGTGTCAGCCAGCTTGGCAAGCCGAGCATTTCTTATAAATTCAAATATGCGTATAAAATATATATTTAATTATATATTATTTCTTATTTATTTAAATATGCATATCTTTTAATTGTATGTATTTATTATATATTTATATTTTTAATTATATATTGTATATGTAATATTTAATATTTAATTATATATTATTTTCAATAAATTCAAATATGCCTATCTTTTAATTGTATGTATTTTAAATATATTTATTACTTAATGAAATATTTATTTAATTATACATAACATATATATATTTAATTATAAATAAAATATATATTTTAAAATAAACTAAGTATATTTGTAGAGCATAGGCAACACTGTCTTGCGCTCTGCAAGTATATTAAAAACCCCTCGTACTTAATAAGATATCTCTAGAAAAAAAAGAAGTAACAGCAGGGTAAACATAATCACAAACCAAGCCCCAAAAATGGCTGACTTTAATCTGTTTAATGCTGCTTGCGGACAAGGTTATTAATACTCTATAAAAAAATAAAAGCGAGTGGGAGTATAAGAATTCAGCTGCGCCAAAAAGTAGGCAATAGCTAAGTAATTTACACACTGAAATTTGTAGCTTATGTAAAATTAATTCCTTTTAATTTATTTAGCGTTTTTAATGTCACAGGGTATCTGCTAGTTGTGCATTATGCTCATGCCTGTTTGTTTGCCTGCTGTGGTTACTTTCATTTTTCAAGCTGTTTTTATCTGTCACTGACTTTTTAGATGCTAGATTCGAGACGTTGCATGTTCGGGCCACATTTAAGCAAGCTCTCTCTCCTTTTTCGCCTTTTTCGCACCTGCCACAACAAGCGTTCATTTAGCTTTTTCTTCTTTTTTTTGGTATTGCCTTTTGCTTTTGGCCTTTGGCTTCGGTCTCCCCTCTTGCTTCCTCGCCTGGCGTGTTTGTTACACTTTTTGTTTCGCTTTGACTGCCCTGAAAAACTCTACACGCACATTTGCTGTGCTTCACTCGTGCTCTATGTGTGTGTGTGTGTGTGTGTGTGCGCACGTGTGCTCAGGTGTCTATGTGTGTATCTCTGTGTGTGTGTCTGTGTGTTTACCTTTGAAAGTGAAAACACTGAGGCAGATTTACTCTCCTGCTCGCTCTCGCTCTCTCTTTGCTACGTCACGCCTTGCCCGACTCTTATACGCACACGCGCTGCGCACTCTTCTACGCTATACATGACGTATACGCAGCGTGTGCTGTGTGAACGCGTTGCCTCGTTGTCTTATCTAGCCAAATGCTGTCGCTTGCATTGTTGGCTCACACAAACACGCACACACACACACGCACACACACACACGCACACTCACCCGCAGCACATGTAGCTGTTTTTTTTTTTGTTTTGTGGCCAACGCTTTTTGCTTCTTTTGCCTCGGCTAACAAGTTTCCTTTATTATGGAACTCCCTTCCCATTAGCCGCAACCAGCAGCAGCAGCAGAGCGCGTTCATCTTTTTGTGCTATTGCAGCTGCAGCTGCTGCCGCGGGCTTTGGCTGTGGCAAGAACAACAGCAGCAGCAGCAGCAGCAGCAGTGGCAGCAGCCGTGGCAGTGGCAGCAGCATTAAAAATGCCGTCTCTAATTTGCAGTCAAACGAAATGAAATAAAACGCCAGTTTCCACTTGCCAGTTTGCCATTTAAAAAAGGCTAAAACGCAGGGGCAGAGACGCAGCGTTGCGGTGGGCAAAACCAACGCTGGAATACGCTTTAAAATACATTTAAGTAGCTACAAAAATATTTAATTTAATTTGAAACTAAATAAAAATATATATAAATATTTTAGAAAATAGAATATAATTATAAAAGAGTTTATTTTTATTTTTTATTAATTTTACAGCTATTTTTAGTTACTTCTCTATTTCGAAGCTGCTATCTTTAGCTATTTATATGCTAGCCCAATCTACTCTCTGCCCAAAACAAAGCCAACCAACTGTCTTACTCTTCTACAGGGTATGCCTAGTCTGTACAATTCAGACAACTCAGACAGCGCACGCTTTAAAATGCAGCACAGACAATGAAGACACATAGACAGAGGGCAGAGGGCAGAGAGAGGGCGGAGAGGGGGCAGCGGCAGCCTCGTTGGCTTTCTAATGAACCGCGAACTGTGCAGCCCCTCCACCCTTCCCTCTTACTTTCCCCTCCCCTGCTGCCAGCTATCCCTTTCGTTGCTCCAGTTCTGTCATAGCTTCCGGCCTGGCCGCCAGTTGGAGGGGGGCGTTAATTAGCGGCTATCATATTTCTGCGCGACTGCAGCGCACGCCCAGCGCTGCCTCCCCCCCAAAACCTGTTGAGGCGTGTGCATGGCAAGGCAGAGGAGGAGTAGTGGGCAGGAGGAGGGAGGTGGGAGCAGGCACAGGAGGGCAGGCGGCAGGATGTTGACTCTAGAAGGCTGCACTCGTTTATTGGAATTTATTGCCCATAGCCTGGCACTGACACTGGCGCACAGGAGTTGCCCTGCTCCCACCCCCTTCCCAACCCTCTCTTCCTCTCTCACTCCCTCTACACACCTCCTGCTCTGCTTTCCTGCCTCTCTTCCCTCCCTCTGCCTGCCTGCAGGCCGTGCACATGCAATCGAAATCGAGCGCACGCCAAACGCTGCGCTGGCATTTCCGTGCCCATTTTCGTGTTGCCGCCAACACGCACTCTTCTCCCCTCCTTCCACTCCTCCCACTCCCCCTCCCCCCTGCCTGCTCCCTGTGCCGGACGTGGCAGGTCAGTTGTTTCGCCTTTCGCATTGCGTGCCATTTGGCCAAAAGCTGTCATTTTATTGTTAGCCAAATACAAATCAGAATGTTGTGCTAATTACAGTCAACATGGCAACGGGGCAGGCGGTGGGCGTGTGGGCGTGGCCACATTGCATGCACAACTCAAGGCGGCACAGTTGACACCCCTTTGCCCCCCGCTCACTCCTCCCTCAGCCCTCCCTCGGCTTGCCTAATTCCTTTAGATTGCAGTGCAAAGTGTGAAATTAAAATTCGAGGCATGCTAAATGCTTTGACACTTGCTTGGTTATAGTTAAGCCACGCCTCCGCCTCTTTTGGCTTGTGCCGCTTGCCTGCACCCCTCTCCCCCTCCTTGTTCTCCTCTCCCCATGCTGCTGCTGCTGTTGCTGTGCTTAGCACTCTCTATCTATCTCTCTGTATCTTGGCAGCCTTTTGCCACTGTATCTGTAGCTATTTTCCGCTACTCTCCCTCTCCCTCTCTCTTCCCCTCCCTCTCTGGCCATTTTGGCCAAGAGTTTTTGTTAATTTTTGGCACGTTTCGAGTTGGCGGCACTTTGTGCTGCCCCACGTTGCAGTTATCTCTTTATTTCTGGCAACATGTTTGAGCCAACAAACAGGCAGACAGAGAGACAGACAGAGAGACAGACAGAGAGACAGACAGGCGAGTCGACAACGTGCTATGCTCGACTTTATAGAGTGAGATATGAGCTGACAAATGGTCGAAAAGAGCCAGGGAATGGGAAGAGAGAGAGGGAGAAAGAAAGAGAGAAGGAGACAGAGAGAGGAAGATAGAGGAAGAGTATGAGAGGAGGCATGTTATGAAAGGATTTGCTTTGGGCTGCCAGCAGAGGCAGCTGCTGCTGCTCCAGAGGGTAACTGTTAGTCTAATACGATACGAGGTAAAAACAAATAACAGTACAGGGTATCAGCCAGCTGAGTGCAAAAAGGGGTATAACCTAGTCTAACCAACCCTACTCGCTCTCAAATCAAAGCTGAGCTAAGCAAAAGCTTTGCCACACGCTTCCTGCTCAACTGTGGCATGTTCAACCTTATAATTTGCATTACATTTGTAGGGCAGTACGGCAAGGGGTACGCCCTGAGGTGGGGCAGGGGCGTGGCACTGCCAGGGGTTGCAACAAAATGTGGCAGGTTGATCATCAATTAAATCGTACACGACCCTCGGGCAGCAGCAGCAGCGGCATTTTTACAACCCACTCAACACAACAATTACACAGGGAGAGGGAGAGAAAGAGAAGAAAAAGAGAGAGAGAGAGCAAGCTACAGTTACCAAACGAGAGGAGCAACAAATCGCAGTAGTCCCCTCTACCCTACAGCCCCCGCTTTACCCTGTCCCTGCACACACTGACCCAATATATCAAATGTCAGTTGAGCTTTGGCAGCATTTGAAATGTCCACGTGCCCGTTCACACACACACACACACACACACGCACAGAGAGGGAGGCAGAGAGGGGAGAAAGAGAGAGGGAGAAAGAGAGTGTAAGAGAGAGGGAGAGGTATAGAGAGCCAGCGTGTCCAGACATTGCTCACGGATGCATGCGGCCTCCGTCAGGACACATAAATTTTATCTGAGGGTCGCGTGTGATTGTGATGAATGCGAGGCAGGGTCGCCAGAGGGGGGCGAGAGAGAGAGAGAAAGAGAGAGAGGGCAGACAGGGAGAAAGAGAGAGAGCGAGCAGAAAGGGCTGCGGTGCGGCCAAACAAATAGACGCAAAATCCCAAATTAATTTGCAGGCGGCTGACCACGTCGACTCCGTCTGCGTCTCCATGTTGCCCCAAAGTGTTGCACAATCAGCAGGGCAGGCCTAACAAATGGCGCTGCATATATCAGCTGCAGGTGTGTGTGTGTGTGTGTGTGTGTGCAGCGTGTAACGAAATCATCTCGATGTTTTCCACATTTTCCACGTTTTTTTTTCCTCTCTTTCTGTGCCAAAGCATTTAATATCAATTTTCAGCTCGCAACATGCAACATGTAACATGAACCGGAAAGGCCACTGCACCCCAGAGGGGGGCAAGGGAGGGGGCAGGGTAGGGGCAAGGCAAGGCAAGCTAAACGACTCAACTCAACTCAAGTTTGGCCCGTAACGCGTCTCATATCGTGCGGCTAATCGGGGCCAGCGGCAGCAACAATGTCTGCTCCAATTGTTGCTGCCCATTTGCATATTCCCCTCTCCCTCTCTCCCTCTCTCTCTCTCTTTCTCTCTCTGAATTCAGCAACGTGTGCCTGTGACACGCCCACTTAAAGCACGAGCACGCAACGTGCCACATGCCACATGCAACATGATAATAGCTCACTTTGCATACAAATTGCAACGGGAGCCAGCGCGAAAAAGGCAGACAATCAAAAAAGAGAGGGGAGAGAGGGAGACATAGAGAGAGAAAAAGAGGGGCAAAGAGAGGAAGAGTGTGAGCAAGAGAGAGAGAGAGCGAGACGATGTCAAAGTTGGCCATAAATTTGTAATAGATGCCAGCAACAGCGACAACTATGAGCGAGCAGAGACAGGGCTAGACAGGGCAGGCAGGCAAAGAGAGCGAAAGAGAGAGCAACAGAGAGTGAGAGCGAGAGGCAGACAGACAAGCAAAACATTGGCAAAACTTTGCTACCTTAACGTAAATTCATTTTACAAGGCAATAAATAACCAGAACCTCGGCCAAGCAGCATGATTAACATGCGGTCGCAGCTCGAAAGGATTGTGGAGACTCAAGAGGCAGACAGCTAGAGTGAGAGTGAGAGAGAGGGAGGGAAAGAGAGAGAGAGAGAGAGACATTGATTTTATTAAGCCGCAGGCTGCCTGCACAAAAAGGGAATTTCAATTTAACACGCCGCAGCATCGCCGCCGCCGCCAGCTCCAGCTCCAGCGGGAGTAACCGCAGCCTGGTTGGGTCCACATACACCATGACAAATGGTGGCTGCGGCAAGCGGAGTCCCGATACAAAGAGTTATGAACACGACTTGACCTCAATAGGCATTTAAATATAAATCAAATGCTCGAAATAAACTGAGGATCAGGCACAGGCACAGCGGGACAGCAGGACATGTTTGCTGTGGCAAGTTGTGTAAACGTTGACGACAACGCTTTGAGGGCAAGACTTCTGGCCGGGCCAAGGTCACAGGCGAGAGAGAGAGAGAGAGAGGGAGACACCCCTTCCCTGGGGCAACTCCACACGGATTGCGTATCTAAATCTGAATTCGAATACGCATACGCATTCGCCTGCGATTGCCTTTGCCTTTGTTTTTGTGCACGGGGCGTATGCTTGATAAATGAGTATCACGTGGCGCATGATAAATGTTAATTTGCCATCCCTGGCAGCAGCGACGGCAGCAGAGGCAGAGACAGAGGCAGCAGCGGAGGCAGCAGCAGCTTCGTAAGCTGCCAAGCTGCCACGCTTCTTCCGACAGCTTTAAGGCCTTTCGCGTTCGCATTGGCAACACATGGGGGAATGCCTCGTAAGCTCATTGCAATCCACACACACACACACACACACGTGCACACACACTCCCACACACAACGTCAGAAACAATCAATGTAATTGCTTAATGCAGGAGCAGCCTGCCCCGCTCGCCCCTCGTTCCCCACATCCAACCCAGGGCAATCTTCAACTGGCTGCGAATCGAATCCTCAAACCATTCAAGCGCTGCCAGGGCCAATGCCAGCGTTGCGTAATTGCAATTCACTTTCAGCAGCAGCGGCAGCGGCAGCAGCAGCAAACGATGCACCGTTTCCGTTTCCGTTGCGCTCAGCTAGAGATGAGCACGTGAGTTGCTCAGAAATTAAAGACAGCAAAGGCGACGGAGAGAGAGAGAGAAAGAGAGAGATGAGTCAAGCAAAAGAGTTGTAGAAGGAATGAGCTAAAGAGAGGGAAGGAATGAGAAAGAGATAGAAAAAGAAAAATAAAAAGAAAAAGAAAAAGAAAAAGAAAAAGAAAAAGAAAAAGAAAAAGAAAAAGAAAAAGAAAAAGAAAAAGAAAAAGAAAAAGAAAAAGAAAAAGAAAAAGAAAAAGAAAAAGAAAAAGAAAAAGAAAAAGAAAAGAAAAAGAAAAAGAAAAAGAAAAAGAAAAAGAAAAGAAAAAGAAAAAGAAAAAGAAAAAGAAAAAGAAAAAGAAAAAGAAAAAGAAAAAGAAAAAGAAAAAGAAAAAGAAATAGAAATAAAAAGGAAATAGTAAGAGAAATATAAACAGTAAGAGAAATAGAAATATTAATTTAAATAGAAAGTGAAAGACAAAGAGAAAGAGAAAGATAAAGCAAGAGAGGGAGAGAGAGAGTGAGATAGAGTGATAAAGAGAGTGAGATAGAGTGATAAAGAGAGTGAGAGAGAGATAGACTGAGAGATCGAAAGATGATGAGCGTGATATACATCTCAGCTCTGTCTCCGATCATATTGCGCTGCAAAGTGCAGACTCTAATCTCTTATCATCTCTAGCTCACCAAGCACACGCTCTCGCACACTCTCACACACACTCGCACACACACACACGCGCACACACACACTGGCAATATGTCAAAATCCATTTAATGCTCGAAACTGTAAGCAGCTTTCAGTTTGAAGTTTAATTTTCTCTCTCGCTCTTACTTTGATTTACGCAAACTAAAATGCACTTCACAATGCGCCAGGGCTGCCTCTGCCCCTACCTCTGCCCCTCTCCTCTCTTTACCCCTACTCTCTGCCCTGCTGCAAGTTGGTTGAGTTCGAGCACACACACACACACATACACACACACACACACACCGGCAACTATTATCTATTGCTGGGCTATTTACACAGGTTTCATTCGGTTACCGTGAGCAGCAGCAGCAGCAGCAGAGCAGGAAGAGAGTGAGGAAGAGAGAGGGAGGGGGAGCGTAGGGTTGCCACCCTCTGTTGACCATTGGCTAACTGAGAAAACATTTTCTTGTACGAATTGTTCCTGCTTGCCAACTTGCTGCGAGGATTGAGGATTTTCCCTTTATAATTCAACTTTTTGGTGCTTAGCCAAAATGAAAAAGCGTTGATTGCACTCGTTGCCAACTCTCCCTCTCTCTTTCTTCTTCTCTCTGCTTCTGCTTCTCTCTCTCTCTCTGCTGCTGCAAATCAACATGCATCAACATGTCCTGCTGCTGTTGATGCTGCTGCTCTCCCGCTTCGCTTGCCACTTAAAGCTATTGAAAAGGTCACAGCGCGTCACTCAACTGGTTCAGGCCACCCCCCTCCCCCTTCCCCCTGAGGGAGAGAGGGAGGAGGAGGTAGCCCAGCTGTGGCCACGACTTGAGCTGACCATTTTATTTATTAAAATATTTATTTAAATGCATACAGATGCTGTCGCAAATGTTTTCATGACGCTGCCAGGCAATGAAAACAAAAGGCGGCCAAATGGAAATAATAAAACTGAAAACTGGCGAATGTTGTTGGTGTTGTTGTTGTTTGTTGCTGCTGCTGTTGTTGCTGCTACCGCGCGCTCTGCATATAAAAATGTCTGACACGTTGCAGAAAAACAAAAGCAAAAAAAAGAGAAAAAGAGAAAGAGAAACAAAAAACACAGGCAAGGCGAGGCAGGGCAGGGCAAAGCTAAGTCCAAATGAACACAGAGGCAAGTGGAGTGCCACGCCCACACACACAGCCCACCCATAGCGAGAGACACACACACTCACACACACATATGTCTGGCCATAAAAAGTCACTCAAGTGGTATTAAACGTACCGCCAAGTGCAACGGCAACGGCAGCAGCAGCAGCAGCAGCAGGAGAGGGCGATGAGCAACAGCGCCGAGCACACAGGAAACGGAAACGGAAACCCGAATAGAGCTCCAGAGATGCCCCCACACACACAGCGGGCACACAAAAGGTTAAGACCGACTGCCTACACTTGTGGCCATAGCAGAGCAGAGCAGAGAGCAGAGCAGACGAACGCAGCGTGTATTAGTTCACATTCCCCCACTCACTCGCATAACTGACTGGGCAGCAGCAACAATAATAGAACCAAAAAAAAAGAAAGAGAAAAAAATATACCAGAAAAATGGCCAGAAATGGCAAATGGCAGATTGACTCGAGGTGACAATAACGGTATACCCTTTCTCTGATCTCTCTATGTGTGTGTGTCTGTGCTTGGGCTGAGCATAGCAATTTGTGATGCGCGCGAAAGTAGGCAATAGTTTTTAGAAATGGTATGTGCAGCCAAGTCAACAACCAGCGGGAACAGTTCTCAAGCTAACTGCAGTTGTCATAAGTGTTCCCAGCTGTGAGAGATGCTGCGTTTTAGTGAGCCAGCCTGAAAGTAGGCAACACTTTTGCGAGATAAGCAACTAGGGGACAGTTTGTGTGCTTGCAGCAAGCTGGGAATAGTTAAGAGTTGCTGTATAAATAAGTATGCTTAATTATTGGGAACAGTTAAGTTTTACATCTTTCCACGTTGCATAAGCAGTCACTGCACTAAGCTACCCCTCGGGCAGAGCATTCAGAAGAGTCTCACAGCCATTCAGCCCTCTTGCATCGGTTTGGAATTGACTTTTTTCCTTTTTTTTTACTTCGGTTGACGCGCAATTTTTGATTGAAACCGAGTGGCTTTACCTTTTCTGCAAGTGGGTGTGGTTACGGGTGTGTGTGTGTGTGTGTGTGTGTGTGTGCAGCTGACCCCAAAGCTTGTTTATTTGGAGTGGAGTGTGCTGAGCTGTCGAAGGCATTAGGCATTTTTTACACTTAACTGCCGACAAGAGAAAAAGGTGACCAGCTGTTGCTTCTGTTCCCAGTCCCCTACCTTACGCTCTCTCCCCTCCCCTCCTGCTGGGCATTTGGCATTTTATTGTGCGCTGAAAGGGAAAAATAAAAGTAATAAGCAAAAAGGGTTGAGGGTTCTTTGTGTCGCGCAGCTGCGACGTGAACGAACGCAAGAAAGAAAGCAAGAAAGAAAGAAAGAAGAATTAAGTTGCCAAAGTGCGCGCAGAGCAAAAAAGAGAAACCCAAAACTGAGAACAGTTTGAAGGTGTTTGCTGGGCTAATTCTGGCATCGAGTGCTTTTCCTAATTGTGGCTGCCGCGCTCTGTTCACGCTCACCTGTCCAAACAAAGGGGGCGGCAATGCGCTTAAGTTTTGTGGCAGCTGGAAAATTGACGGAAAACCGAGGGAAAACCGAGGGGGGAAAAACCAGACTTTCTTAAAAGTCAAACGATTTTCACGCGGAATGACAACCTGAGTATTTCGACATTTAAAAAATTGCATAAACGATTCTTTGAAATTTTTCGATATTTTGCACATATTATGTAAGGGTCCCCCCTATGATATTCTAACAACATATTTTTTTTTTAAATTTTGAATCGCGAGTTTATATTTTTAATTGTTTACGGGGGTTAAATTAAGTACTAAACAATTGTTTAAATCGATTTTAAGCGATGCTTAATTTTGGCCCAAAAATCATGTCGAAATCTTTAAAAAATTGGACATGTAACATCCTCAACCGGCCTAGTACCATCATTTTACACCGATCGTAACTTTTTTAAAAATCAAACGATTTTCACGCGGAAAATAGCATATTATTTTTTTTTAAATTTTGTGCAACTTAAAGCGCGCTGGGGAAATTTGCAGAATGAGAGAGGGAGTGAGAGAGAGAGAGAGAGAGAGAGCCGGCGGGGCATGCAACATAAAGTTTTAGCAGCTCATAAAACGCTCAGAAACAAGCGCACAAAAATCGAACGCACATCAAAATTGCAGCGTGAAAGAGGAAGCAAGAGGAGGGCGTGGCAGGGGTCAAAGGGCAAGGGGTCAGTTGTGGGGCAGCCTGCACACGGATTGATTTCGTGCGTTTATTGAAAGTGCAAACAAGACGAGGCCAATGCGAGCAATGAGTGAGAGTGTGCCCAGTGTGTGTGTGTGTGTGTGAGAGTACCCAGTGTATATGTGTGTGTGCCTGTGTGCGCCTGTGTGTGTGTGTGTGGCAAGTGCAAGTGCCGAGCAGCGTTTTGTGCAAACAAATGAAAATCGAGCGCGAAAAGCGATGAAAATCAAAAGTTACGATGCTTTGACGGCGGCTGTAAAAAGATTAAACTTGCCACTGCTTAGAGTGCCCCCTTGTAGCACACACATTTGCCCCTCCTTCCTCTCTCTCTCTCTCTCTCGTCTCTCGTGGCAAGCTCCCCTGCTAGTTGCCATTTTTCGTAGCATACATTCGTGCGCTCGCCGCATTTTTATAATTTTTTATCACTTTGGCAATTTCTGCTTGGCAAATTGTGCTGCCATAAAACAACAACAACAAAGCAAGCAATTGTTGTTACTGCAAAACGTGTTCCAATTAAATGTAGCTGTCACGCCCCTTTCGCCCCCTCCCTCCCCCCCTGCGAGTAGTTAATTCAAATGAAACTCGCGCGAGGGGCACGTGATACTCGTACTATGTACATGCAAATATGGCAAATAAAAATTACAACTCATAAAAATCGAAGCGTGCTAGAGATGTGAGAAACAATGGAGGCGAAGAAGAAAAGAAAAAACTGTAATTTATGAGCAGCTGCCAACAGCTGACACGCCTCCCACTCCCCCCACCCCCCACAAAAAACATAAAAATGAAGACGTATATAAAATACAAAAATATGCACAATGGCGGCACTTTGCCAAATTGTTCGCTTACGTTTTGCACAAGTTACCCCAGACCTGCCCCTACCTGCCCCCCAACCTGCCGCTTTATAATGTGTAAAGTTGATTAAAATGTTGCATTTCCTGTGGCTGCCACGCCCCCGTTTACCTTTCGCCTCTCCCTCTGCCTGCCTAATGCGCTAATTGAAAGGCGTGTTACGCTGCGTGCCTCATGCCGCATGTGTTCGCATACGATTCAATTAGATAAGCAAATGCATGTGCCGCGAGGGGGGAGTGTAGAGGGGGAAGCTGTTAGAGGGGAAGAGGGCTTAGTATAGTCGGCACGCGTGC
The DNA here is from genome assembly GCA_018901885.1 of Zaprionus kolodkinae. Taxonomy (NCBI): domain Eukaryota; kingdom Metazoa; phylum Arthropoda; class Insecta; order Diptera; family Drosophilidae; genus Zaprionus; species Zaprionus kolodkinae. The sequence continues at coordinate 1,956,254 of JAEIFM010000037.1, read as the reverse complement.
GTGCCCTCGGGTTTGTCCTTTAATTTGTGGGGCCTCAACTGTTGCCAATCAAAGGTTAATTGCGACTGGCTGCAAATCAACGAATTTTATTACGTAATCAGGCGTCGATACACGCAGGGCAGGAGAGTGTCGGGGGGGAGGTAGGGTAGATAGATAGAGAGACTGAGAGCAAATTGAGCACGAAAAAGTCATAAACTTGTACTTGAACACTCTGCTCTGGCTCAACACTCAACAGCCACATTCATTCACGCACTCACATGCATTTTAATCACATAAAACTCACTTACACATCACGGCAACATTTTGTGCTCTTTGTAAGCGTGTGTGTGTCTGTGTGTGTGTGTGTGTGTGTGTGTGTGAGTGCAAATCGTTGTCGTTACGCAGCGGGGGAAAGGGTATTCAAACTTGTGCCCAAAAAAGTTGCTGTTAATCCGCTTGCAACGAGTACCCAAAACTATTCGTCAGCTTTTGACATATTCCCATGCAGAATTCGAGTGGGTTTTTTAAAGATTATAAATGTTTTACATGCGTTTTAGAAGTTTTAAAATCAAAAATAATATTTATTTTAATAAATAAAAACTGCAAAGTATTTTTTTAAATATTATTCATATTTTTGAATAATTTTTCAAGCTGCAAAAACAGCTGGTAAATTAAAAATTAATTGCTATGAAAATGCTTTTCCCTGTCAAATACTTTTCCTATAATTTTTTAAATATTAATAATAATTCCTAATTATTGTAAGCGTATTTGCGCGTCGTTTTGAGCTTTCACCAATTGTTGTTGTTGGCATTTTTGTTATTTGTTGTGGCGTCTCGTGGTGCTACATGGCGTATGCGCAACATTTGCTGGCAAACAAATTTATGCGATTACACATAAATCTCCAGCTGCTTTCACTGCTTGTTGCTTGTTCTGTCGACACAGATAGAGAGAGAAAGACAGAGAGAGAGAGAGGGAGAGAGAGCCCAACTAAACCATATAGTTTATGCGAAACGAACCAAAAACTTTCATTTTGCAAACCGAAAAGATCTTAATTTAATAAAGTGGCAGCAGCTCGAAAACTGTGTGTGGAAAGCCAAGTGTGTGTGACTCTCTCTATGTGTGTGTGTGTGTGCGTGTGTATGTGTGTGGGTAAATTTGTTGGCCAGCAGCAGCAGATAAATCTCAATTAGGGCGACTGCAGTGAATTCATTACGGCAGCAGGCTAAATGATTGGGCCAAGTGCTTTTTCACTCCAACTCTGACGAGTTTTCGCTTTTGTTTTTTATTTTTATTTCATTTAATATAGTTATACAATAGAATTCTCTTTTACTTTTCTTTTTCTTTTCTTCTCTTTTTTTTCCATTTCGTACTAAGGTAGTTTTTCGATTTTTTTCCCAGGTTTTCAGATGTCCCTTAGAACACCTGCACACGATGATTCTCACGATCGCAAACGAGTATATTGCCGTTAGACATAATGGCCACGCCCTCCAATCCTTTGAACTCCGAATCACCGGAGCCCCAGGAGCCGAAGGTCTTTAGAAAACTGCCATCGGGATTGAAGATCTGTATGCGATTATTGCCCGAATCGGCCACAAAGATATAGCCCTGATCGTCCACCGCAACGCCGCTATAGATAGGGATATAGGATATATATATTATAGGATTTATACTATATTATTCATTACTCACCGTGGAAACTTAAACTGGCCATCGTCGGAGCCTTCGCCGCCCACTGTGGACAGCACTTTGCCATTCACATCGAATATCTGCGACAAGAGAGAGAGATAGGTAGAGAGAGAGGGAGAAAGAGCGCGTTATATGTGTGAAATCTGGAGCATATTTTAATTAAAAATGTTCAGCTGACCAGACAAGCATGAACATGCCCACAAGGACAGCGAGAGAGAGAGAGAGAGAGAGAGAGAGAGGCGGGGCTTACCTGAATTCTGTGGTTATTCGAATCGGAAACAATAACACGATTCGTATTCGATACGGCTATATAATGCGGATGCTCCAGCTGACCCTCGCCACGGCCGCAGGAACCGAATTTACCAACGAAGGAACCATCGGATTGGAAAACCTGAACAGATGCGAAACGGAAACGAAACGAGATGAGAGACGAGAGATGTGAGATGAGACGAGACCAGAGTGTGTTTATAAGTTTTTCAATGCAGCAGCAGGAGAGGAAAGAGGGAAGGGAAAAGAGGATGATACAACTATAAGGCGAGAGATTCCCACGTCAATGGGTGTAAATCTGCTACAGACTCAGTCGTCCTCGTTCCGGGCAGCTCCACCGACAGCCTTCTGCCTGCCGTTGCTCAAGTGTGACAAATTGGGCAGGACTCCAGAAAGGGTAGAGAGGGAGGGAGGAGGGAGGAGACAGTCAGAGAGTGAGAGAGGGGGAGAGAGAGAGAGAGGAGCAGCCTCCTGCCTCACAGTCTCCCTCGCACCTCCTGCTGGTCTCTCCTTGATGATTATAAATATTTGCATGCAAATGGGAGAGTGGCAGAGAGAAAGAGAGGAAGAGAGAGGGAGAGAGCGAGAGGGCGCGCGACATTACCTGCACTCTGTGGTTCTCCTTATCGCATACGTAAATGAAGCCGAGTGCATCGGTTGTTACGCCCCAAGGATAATTGAATTTGCCATCTGCGGTGCCCTGCGAACCGAAGGCGCGCAGGAAGCGTCCTTGTGGATCAAGCACTTGTATGCGATGATTGTATCTGCAACAGAGAGAGACAGAGAACGTGTGAGAAAGAGAGAGAGTAAGAGAGACAGAGTAGACAGTTGAAAGGCAGCCCGTGTAAATGCCCAGTGACAACATAATGCATACGAAATTTAAGCAACAAAAAAAATATATAAGGAAAGAAACTACCTCCGCAGGCAAAATACTTATGGCACAGACTGTAGCACAGTTAAGAGCTTTAATAGGGATGGAATTTTAAGAGGCAACTTTAAATAGTTCATCTGGATTGTGAGTAAGAAAAGGAGGTAATATTATACATACAACTAATACAATTTGTATGAGACACTGAAACTTATTTATTATACTTATAATTGTGGCTTAAATTAGCTAATGATATGCTGAAATTAAATAGCAGACATATTTTGACTAACTAAAATTATTCAAGCTTAAATTAGAGTAAACTTATCTGCAGCTACTACCTGCTTAAATCCTTATAGTTCTGTTAAATATAATATTATTATTTTAGGGAATTTTGAGGCTACAAAATAGCCTGAAACTTAGCCTTTCTTTGCAGTATAGTCAGACATATGAGCTAGCTATAAGTCTCAGGATTTACTTCATTGATAGTGTGAGTTAGCATAGATTTTCTGTCTTGCCTATAGGTATAGCTGCCTATCAGAGCTATCAGTCTATCGTTGATAGCATCGCTGTTATCGATAACTCATTGTAACTATTAATAGCTGCCATCATTGTAGTATTTACAGCTCTACAGTCTGCAACTCTTATATCTTTTATAAAGATATAACTCTATAGACAATCTATAGCTATAGTTTATTCCCCTGCTCAGCTTAGCATACGCTTTATAGCCTGCCCTATAAGGCAGTATAATATATAGTATATAGTATACTTTAATTTGGGAGTTTGCAGCACGTTGATGAAAACTCTTCTCGCTGTCATTAATTACAAAATGGACGTGTAGCGAGCTCATTACTGTGCCGGAACTTCAGCCGGGCAAGGCGGAGGAGGACAGGAGGAGTAGCTGCCAACAGTGACGCACTTGGCATGCTGGTCTGGTCTGCTCTGGAAGAGAGGGATACTCGGCAGCTGGGAAAGGTGTTGGAACCTCGTTTTGGGTGGAGGTGTTGGGCTTAGGCTAAGCCGCTTAACGTGCAAAATCAAAGTTGAGGCACACAATGAGGCTGGCCGTGCACAACGTCGACGACGACGACGACGACGACGACGATGGTGCTTAACGAGATTTTTCGTCAGACAATGACAGCCCGGATGAGGCATGAAGATTGCCCGCCCAGATACATGTGTGTGCGGAGCAGGCAAAAAAAAAAAGGTTAGCAGGCTTAAACTTGTAGGGGAACGTGGGATAGGGAGCAGGAGCAGGAGCAGGAGCAGGGGCAGGGGCAGAGGTAGTAGTTGCCTCTGCTGGCGCACATGTTTCTCATTAACGCGGCTATTATGCGCTTAGTCAGGCCAATTACCAGGACAGGCTGCTGCACACATAAAGCTAAGTCCGAGAATTAATCATGGCGTATTGTTTGCGACTTAATTAAAATGCAGGCCAAGAGCGGAGCACAGCTGGGCGGGAGTACTAACTGGCAAAGAGAGAGAGAGACTCACCTATCGGCTATGATGTACTGGCCAATGCGATTGACCGCCACGCCGGCGAGGCAATCGAATTCGCCTTCGCCGTTGCCATATTCGCCAAACTCCTTGACAAAGATGCCATTCGAATCGAAGACCTGAACGCGATGATTCGATGAGTCCGCAACGACTATGCTATTATCGGGACCGACGGCCAGGCCGCGCGGCCACGTAAAGGATCCGGGCTCGCTCCCCCGGCCCCCCAACTGGAACAGCTGCTGCCGCTTGCGCAGGTATACCTGTTTAGGGATAATACCTCCGGTTATACCGGCTGCTGCTGCTGCTACCGTAGGGGACGTAGGGGAGCCTAGCCCGTTTTTTGACCCGTCATCATCGGATGAGCCAATCTCATTGGCCTGCCTCAGCGGCAGACCCAGGCTGAGGCGTCGCGATACATCGCTAGCGGTGCTGCGACCCGTGCTGCCCGAGCTGCCCGCTCCAGCAGAGCTGTGCGCATGCGATGTTGAGCTTGTGCCGTGTGCATCGCGTGCGCCGCCAGCGCTGCTGCTGCTGCTGCTGCCTGCACCGGGTGTATCCTTGGAGTTCTTGCTGCCATATTTACTCTTCAGATAGCGTGCCCACGAGCTGAGCGCCTCCCCATCCTTGTTGTCCGTGGAGCTGCTGGCGAGGGCGCTGCGCGAGGAGCCCGCACTGCGATCGGCGATGGGAGAATTATCGCGTGATTTGAGTGCATGCGATGAGCGACTGCGGGACAGATCGCTGCTGCCATAGCCGCTGTATCTGTAAGAATCACGTAGAGACTGGGATTAGCTAAGGGCAGAGTGCAGAGAGCAGGGAGGCAGTGCATCCTAATCGCACTGCTTTCGCTCTCGCACTGTTTGTTGCTGGAAACGGGAATGGATTGAGATGAGATGAGGCACGCGCTAGAGAACTGAGAATGGGCACGGCAAGATGAGACGAACTGCATGAGATTTGTACAGAGTGTCGAGCGAGAGAGAGAGAGAGATAAAGGGAGAGAAAGAGAACTTTCCTGTTAATTTCGGTTAATTTCAACGCGCTGTTTAAATTTTTATTTAATATTTTTGTTTTTGTTTTGTTTTCGCGAAAAAAAATTCAAATTAAAAGAAAATAAAACTCAAAACCAAATGAAAATATAATCAAAAACTTGAATTAGTGTGTATGTGTGTGTGTGTGTGTGTGTGTGTGTGTAGAGTGCAACATAAACGAGAACGAAACGTGGAGAACGTGAAGAACGTGAGGGACGCAGCACGCAGTGGAAACTCATAAAAAAAAGAAACGAAAAAAGGAAACTCATAAAAAATAAATTACAAAAATCAAAAATCATATAGAAATATATATATATATTCTATATAAGTAGAACACACTCTGAGGGGGCGTGGCAGCACACACGCACAATGAAAGCGACCGAAAACAGAGAGAGAGAGAGAGAGAGAGAGAGAGACAAGTTCACGATTTATGCGATATACAAGTGCGATAACTGCGATCAATGCGATATATTTACAACCGATAGCGCGCCACTATACACTATATATATACAACTGATATCGGGTCGGATTTGGGTTTTGTTTAGCTTTTTAGATTGTTTTTTTTTTTGGTTTTCTTTGGTTTTACCCTGCGCACCTTGAGGCCAGGTAAGCGGATGGCGAGACAATTGTGGGTGACACGGGCTCATCCAGATCTTCGTCGTCGTTGCCAAACTGATGGGAGGATCGCGAGCGGGCCAAGCGAGTGCGTCGCTCCTTCATGGCCAGATAGCGGGATCGGCCAGTGCCATAGCGGCTATCCGAATCATCGCCCGTCGCATTGGCATCCTCATCGAAGGAGGCGGTGGGCGTGGATAGCGAGGGTTGCGTTACAATGGCGCTGCTCTTGCTCTTGTTTAGAAAGCGGCTTGTGTAGCTACGAAAGAATGTTTTGATAACGATAACGATACGGATATCGATACGTACGACATGGTACGATAGTGCGATTGTTTGTTGTTGCTTTGTTGTTGCTGTTTTTGTATTTTGCATTGCCTCTTGTTGCCTGCCGTGTGAGGTGCTGTCTGTGTGTGTGTTCGAGTGTGTGTGTGTGTGTGTGTGCTAGCACAAAAAAGTTTCACGTAAGCACCTTCTGCGCGACCGCTTAATGAACTAACTTTTTAACTAGCTTAAAAATCGTGTGTACCGAGAGTTTAAGCTCGACTCTGGTTCTGGTTCTGGTTCGTTCTCCTCCACTGATTAGGCAACCAAATTCAATTAAAATACAAAACGAAAAAAAACCCAACAATGCGCTCGCACAAAACTTTCTAATTAAATTCACAATTTTACATTATCGAAAAGTTAAACAAAGTAGCAGAAAGTTAGACAAGGATGAGGGGGGGTAGGGGGTAGACAGACAGAGTGAGACAGTTTTGGGTTAGGCAACACAACTACGACAGACAACTACAAAGCAACAACAACATTGAGATACTTATACTACGGCGTATACTTGCGAGCAATTGCAAGCATACAGATTGCACACAGAAAAAAGCTCGTTAATATGATATTATTTAAAGGCAGCTTGCAACTCTCAACGCAGCGCACAAAAGTAGGCAACACTTTTTGCCTCGAGCGCGCGCTTATCGATTGCACAAGCCGCACAACAATGAAAGCAAGAAAGAGAGAGAGAGAGAGAGGGAAAGCGGGGCAAAAAAAGCAAAAGGAACAAGTGAAACCGATTTCTGTGGCCTGTTTGAGTTGGTTAATTGCTTTGCACTTGTTTGCAACATAACAAAAAATCGCATGCAATCAATGAGATGAATGGCAGAGAAAGCGTGAGAGAGGGAGGTAAAAGCGTAAGCTGCAAAAACGCCAAATTCCCCATTAAAATATATATATATATGTATACATACTATAAATCGTGCAGTCTATATAGCATATTGATTTCACATTGTTTGTCAGCCTGCAAAAAGGGAAAGCGCGAAAGGGAATGGGAAAGGGAACGGGAAAGGGATGATGGGAAAGTGAAGTAGGAAAAGCTGATTGATTTCAACAATTGCTGCCAATTGGCACTTTGCAGCAACTTTTAATTATATTACGCAAGTATTGGCCAAGGACTCGCATTAAAGACGCACGCACACACACACACAGAGATAGAGAGAGTCCCTTTCACAACGATGACAACAACCCTTTTTGCGGGTAAGGTCAAAGAAAAGTGCCGTTGAGCTGGAGAATTGAATTGATTCGAATTGAATTGAAGTTGTGCTTTCAGCCACCACTGAGTGGTTGCTTTCAACCGGCGGCACAAGCAGCCAAGCGGCATGTGCGTCAACTTCAAGTTCTAGTCCGTCTCGGTCTCGGTCTCGGTCTCCTGCTTCTGCCCCCTTGCCAGGGCACTTTGGCTACCTCTGACATTTAGCAGCGTTAACAAACTCGAAACGCTGTAAGCCTCTTCAGCTGCTCCCTGCCTGCCTGACAGCTACTTAAAACCCTCAAACAGCTGCATAGGTACGTATACGTAATATATATTTATATATAGTATATATAGAGACATAAATCTGTTCTACACAAGTGTCCAATAAATACGCGCTGCTAAAATGCCAAAGCAACTGACAAAGGCAGCTGCGCTGCTTGAGTGTGACTGCCTGAGGGATAGATATACCTAATATAACATAGATATGAGAATGATATATTATAAAGAAAAATATATTATAACTCTATAGTCTACTATATAAGAAAAAGGGTAAGTTTTATAAATATTTAAATGCTACTCTTTCCCATTTTTTACTTCTCTTACTGGTTTCCTTATTTTCCTAAACTATTTTTCATTTTATTCCATAGATATGAGACTGATATATAATAAGGAAAAATATATGAGAACTCTATAGTGTACTATATCAGAAAAAGGGCAAGTTTTATAAATATTTAGATGCTACTCTGTCTCATTTTAAGCTTCTCTTAATGTTCCCTTTTTTTCTTTCAATGTTTTCCATTTCATTCCCCCATTTCTGCCTCTATAAGTCGACTACATGCAGCTCGTATAATACATCCCTATTAACATGACTTTGTTGAACTGATTGATGTGGCATATGGCATAATGATGGAAATGTCTGAATAAAAACTCAAATTGATGAATGCAAGTTGCACGTTTAATGGCACAACAAATATGTAAAAAAAAAAACAAGAAGAAAACATTACTAAGTATAGAAAACACACAAAGAAAGAGAGAGAGAGAGAGAGAGATAGTGAGAGAGGTAGGAAATATTGTTGGGAACATATTTTCTCTTTTTGCGCTGCATCTGCGTCTATTTATGTGATTTGGCGTGTTGCATCCGCAAGTCGCTTTCGGTAGCGGGCCCGGTAGGGTCTACTTATGTACGGTAGGCTAAGGGGCAGTGCGCTGCAAAGACGAAACGACAGAGAGAGAGACAAGAGAGAGAGAGAGAGAGATACAGTACTTGATAGTTGCTCTATTGCGTAGGGGGGAGGGGGAAGGTAGGAATTCAAGAGGGAGGGTACGAGGCTTTACCTAGAGCTGGCTGCGCTGCGCTGCGCTGTGCGGGCTGGCACTGTCAATTTATGTGGATGTTATGAACAATTTGACAATTTGTCGCCACACGAGGCGTATGAGCAATAAAATGGCCACTGCGCTGTTAATGCCAATATGGAGCAATTGTTGTTGCAAGCTGCAGCACAGAGAAAGAGATCACAAGACACGACTACATACATATGGCAGCAAACAAATACATATACATATACATATACACATACATATACAGCACATACAAACACATATTTCGTGCATTCCGCATAGAAATCAATTAATTTCGTTATGCATATTAATTTAATGCGAATTGTTTTTGACTTTATACTTGCTGCATGTGTGTGTGAGAGTGTGTGTGAGAGAGAGTGCATGTGTATGAGTGTGTTATGCGACTAATTAAAAATTTAAATTAATCGCTGGCACTTTGTTGTTGTCATGTGCTAACTGTAATTTGATTATGGCAAACAGAGTAAACAGTAAAAACAAATTTTGTACATTGAGAGTGTGTGTAAGCAAATTGCATGACTCTCTAATACCCTGTAGTGCTTGAAAATATTTATAGATTTAAATTGAAATGAAAACTAAAGAAACTAATTTAATATATGCATTATAATTGTTTAAAAATATTAATAAAAAACTATTAAGGACAAAAAGATAATATTTAAAAAATTATTTCATTTTTTTGAGTGTAATTTAAATACAATTCAATTATATACAGCTGCATAATATATATATATACTATGGTATTTATAAGAATATATTATGGAACTATCCCTACTATCAAATTAAAGTTTATTTTTTCAATTGGTATCTTTTCTTCCATCAACCTATTGACAAACTCTTGACAGTTCATTTATTTTGCATATCTATGTTTATATATCTGTATCTCTGTGTGTGTGTGTGTGTGAGCTGCTTTGCGTGTGTGTTGCGCATTAGTTTAGTTTTTTATTTAAGCCCAAAAATCAATAGTCAATTAGTCTTCAAAAAGAGAAAGATGAGCCATGCCTCGGTTAGTTCGAACAAATTAAACAGATTTTCTGCAGCTACGATTTTTTTTTCTTTTTTGTTAGTTTTTCTTTTTTGTTAGTTTTCGTTTAGTTTAGTTCTGCTTTTCAGTTAGTTCTTTGTTAGTTTTCTTTTAAGTTTTGCTTGGAAATTCGGATGGAAATACCTGCTGCTGCCGCTGCCGCTGCCATAGCGATCCTCGCTAGAGTCGGCCAGATGATGCGCTGCCGGCACGGGGCGTGTGCGCGTCGAGCTGCTGCCGTAGCCGCTGCTGCTGCTGGTGGAGTTGGGCGTGGCGTAGCTGCTGCGTGATGTGGCCGCCGCGGCGGAGTCATCGCGTGAGGCACGTCGTGCCTCGAGACGATCGCGATACGAGCTGCCCGTCGTCGAGGCGGATGAGCCTGATGTGGTCGCTGTCGCTGTGGAGCTGGAAGCGCTGCTCGGGGTCGATTTGGTGACGCTGCTGCTGCCGCTGCTTGCCACTGCACTCGCCTTGGGTTTGCTGCTCTCCGCCTCCGATTCGGATTCGGACTCAGAGCTAGTTTCCTCCTCTGTACTCGACTCCGATTCGACTTTCTTCTTATCGTTGGTGCTGCCGTTGGTGCTGCTGCTCGGATTACTGTGCAGGAAGCGACTGACGAAGGGTTTCTTCTCGGGCTCGGCGGGTGTCGAGTAACGTGCGCTGCTGGGCGCCTTCTGTGAGGCAGAGGAGCTGCTTGTGGCTGCTGCTGCTGCCGCTGCTGCCGTCGCTGCTGCTGCTGCTGCTGCGCTGGCTGAGCTCTCGGTGGAGGCGCTGCTGTCGCTGCTGCCGGAACGCTGCGTCTTCTTTACAGCTGCCACCTGGGCGGATACTGCCGGCTTGGACTGTTGGGTAGGAGTGGGAGTTGCATCAGAGTCTGTGGCGCTGTCTGCCTGTTAGTTGTTGTTGTTGTTGTTGCAATTGTTGTTGCAGTTGTTGTTGCAAGGGTTGCAAGCGAGCAAACGAAACGAAATGCAAGTTGAAACGAGAGAGAGAGAGAGAGAGAGAGCGATCGATATGCAATGTGTGGTGCGCTATGTACATGTGTGTGTGTGTGTGAGTGTGTGTGATGCAACTGACAATGTGCTGAAAGGGGCGGGGTATAGAGGGGGCTGGGGGGGTACTGCAAGCATGTCAAACTCAGCCTCTCTCTTTCGCACAACACAAATGCGACGATCTATTGTCGGTTTTGTGTCCAGCGAGGGTTGCTCGATACATTCAGCTGAACTATATGAAAGTTTGATAAATTACAAGCCATAAATATGCCCGGTGCCAGGTCGATTTTCGATATACGATATACGCACATATCGGAAATGTATCGAGCAACCTTGGGATGAGTATTCAAAAAATACCACGAAAATACTTGATAACAAAGCAAGACAAATATGCAGCGAGTGCGCGCATATGTCAAGCACACACACACACACACACACACTGCCACACACACACACTCACATGACGGAAGCAGCGCTGCTGACAGTCATGATTGAAATGTTCCCATTGAACTTCAGCACGAGCTGCGGGCAACAATTCAGCGGGACAGTGCGGGGGGTAGAGGAGCATAAAGCACACCCACACACACACACACTCACACACACACAGCGAGTATTTACAGCGGACAGCAGAAATTTGTGACAATGGAATCAAACGAAAAAAAAAAAAGAAAAAAAGGAAAACGAAAACAAACAGAAAAAAACGGGAGGGAAAAAATGTAAAATGACATGGGACGCTTGCTTTGGCAGTTTTGGCTGTTTTAGCGGTTTTTTTTTTGGGGATTTTGTTTTTTTTTTTTTAGCTGTTTCTGCTGCTGGTCAAAATCGAATAGAGATATTTAGTAAGGTTTAAGCAAATTAACATCACTACCACATCGTTTGTCCACTTGCAAGAACAATGAGCGAGAGAAAGAGAGAGAAAAAGAGAAGGAGAGAGATAAAGAGAGATAGAGAGAGAATAGCAAAATAATAGAAATTACTCGAGTTGATTTGTTCACTGATTTCATTCACACATTTAAAAAACTGTGCTCTGTTTTATTTGTAATCTCTAACTAAAGCCATAAACGACAAGGTAATCGATGTTAAATTACTCTATAATATTATGTAGTAGTAAAAGAGCTGGCAGCGAATCGATAGCAGTGTTAAAATTATCGATATATCCATATGTGCTGCCCAACATTGGCAGCTTTCAAAATTGCATTGAATATTTAAAAAAATATAAATAAAAAATATTTTAAATAGTTTATCGATGTTATCGATTATAATCGCATCGCTGCCAGCTCTATGTAGTATGCATTGAGTTGTGAGTGTGTTGCCTATCGGTATAATATTCTCTTTTTTTGTACAATTTTCAACACTGTCCGCTAATGGGTCGAAACTTTTCTCATCGAGTGATTTCTTCTGTATTTTACAATATTTTTTGCAAGTGTATTCGATGTTTCGGCTTGACCGAGGGACCATTAGTCGATTAGCTGGCCCTGCTTTTGTATTATTATTATTATTATTATTATTATTATTATTGTTGGAAAAGGTTTGACCCAGAGCGGCATTAAAAAACAAAATGAAAGGCGTTCACAAGACACAAATAAATAAATAAATAAATAAACGAATGAGAGACAGAAACTTAACGTACACATAAAACAAAACAATTGTTAGGGCGGTTGGATAAACAGTAAACGGGTAAACGGGTAAACGGGCGAACAGGTAACGGGTAAATAGTTAACGGTTAACATTAAGTTATAGTTTCGTTTTTGTTTTTTTTTAAATTTGGCTGGGTTGTTTACAGACTTACGCGAGCGGGGGCAAGTGTGAACGGCGACAACAAATAAAGAAGAGCTTGGACAATAATATCAAAAATGATGAAACACATGGCGTATACGCAACGTGGAACGTATACAAACAGAATACTGTGTAGCCGGCGTGTGTGTGTGTGTGGGTGTATATAGAAGTGTCTTTCTGTGTGTGTGTGTGTGTGTGTGTGTGTGGCACGTGGCAGCTAACGTACTGATTGCGCCTATGCTCTGCTCATCCTAAGCCCGATCCTGCTCTAACTCCTCATCAGACTCAGTGTCTGTAATCTCCTCCTCCACCTCACTGTACTCCTCTTCCTCCTCCTCCTCCTCCTCTTCTTCTTCATCTGCTGCCTGCTCTACTGTTTCTACTTTCTGCTCATCCTGCTTCTCTCTATCGCTGATTAGCTGCTCAAGCTCTGGCTCTGGCTTGTCCATCGCCATCTGCTGCTCCTCCTCTGGCGGCACCACATTTATCACTGGCCCTGTCTCGCGCTCCTCGCTCTCCTCGCCACTCTCGCTGGCCGTGACCTCTACGTACTCGTACTCCGAGGAGGATTCATTATACTCCTCCTCGGGCACGGCTAGCTGAGCCTGCACAGCCTGTTGCGCTGCCTGAGGTGCTACCTCCGCCTGCACCTGCTGCTCCTCTTCTTCCTCCTCCTCCTCTGACTCACTCTCGCTCTCCGTTTCGCTCTCAGTCTCGCTGCTGCCACTGCCACTGCCACTGCTGCTGCTGCTGCTGTCACTGGCCACGCCCACATCTTCTTCTTCATTTGCCTCATTCACACTTACCTCAGCTCGCGTTGCCGCCAACGCAGTACGCACTGGAGATGCCGTCGCCGCCTGATTGCTGCTGCTGTCGCTCTCCTCGCTGCCTCCGAGGCCACCACGTTTCAGGGCCGTCACACGCTCCGTGTTGGGTCGCTGCTCGCTGCTGGAGTCGCCTACAGTGGAACTGCTTGCTCCTCCTCCTCCTCCACCAGCTGCAGTCTTGCGCTTCTCATCCTCAGCCGTCGCCGCAGCGGATTGTTGATTCTTCTGCTGCTGCCTCTGCATGGCGGCCTTCTGTGCCTGAATCGCAGCCTGTACCGCCGCCTGTGCCGCCACAGCTGCATCCGATTTCTTCTCCTTCTTCTCCTTGCCAATGTCGGCCAAACGTTGCACTACCCGAGCACAATCACTCAGCCGGATGATGCCACTCAGCTGGCCACGCGACACATCCTCACTGTCCAGCACACGATCCTTGCGCTTATCGATCTCCTGCTGACGCTGCTGCTGCTGTGCCTCACTGTCGCTATCGTCGTTCTGATGCGAACGCACAAAGCGTGAACGGAAGCGGGAGGATTTGCCAGCACGACTCGTGGGTTCGTTCTCGTAATCGTTGTCGTAGTTATCGTACTCGTTGCCGCGTCCATAGCTGCGATCCCCATAGCGATCCGTCTCTTTGGTCGCCACACGTTGAGGTCGCTCGCCGAACTTGCGACCCCCGAGGACGGGTTCATCATTATAACCACCACGTTCCTCCTGCTGACGGAACTGTGTGGCCAGACGATGATCACTCTTGGAGCGCATCAGACCCGGTTGCAGGGCCGAAGGCGGTGCCAGATGGGAACTGCTCACCGATCCTCCCGGGGTCGAATGCGGCGCTATGTTCAGATCACCAAATGTGGCCAAATTCATTACCAACTGATTGGGATCGATGGACACAATGAAGCGCACCCGACGACTGTAATCGTTGTTCTCGTACTCGAAGTGACGCAGGAACTCGACCGTCTTCAGGAAGATCTCTTTGGTGTCCATCAGTTCGCAGTCATCCCATTCCACAGTGTCGTTCATGTACTTATCGACAATGTCGCAATTGCTGGTGATGTTGGTGATCTCCAGATCGAGATTCTCCTTCAGTGTGGTGAGATTACGCAGCTCTACGGCCAAATAACGATCGATTTCACCTTTTAGCTGATCCGAACGATCCTTGATGGCTTTGGTGATGCGACGATAGATCTCATCGATCTCCTCCGTCACACTGATTGCATTTGTCTGCAGACTCAGCGTGTTCTTCTCGATGATCGCCAGCGAATCCTGCAATCGATGCAAACTGCGGCGAATCTGGAAGAGGCGGGAGAGGAAGGATTAGGGAGGGAAACAAAGCTGACTTTGCTGCAGCTTACCTGTGAATTGAAGCGCGTAATCTCTCGCCGCAGTATGTCCATGTGGGCACTCTTGCAGTCCTCGCAGATCTTCTTCTCGCAGTGCGCACAGTGGGACAAATAGGCCTTCTCCGAGCAGACGCCGCAGCGTTCCATAATTTGACCTGAAAGCAAGAGAAGGTGGGAAAGATTGGGAGTTTATTAAATGTAGAGAAAGTATTTGAGGCTGGTATAGTGGAAATGAAACAGTTCGGGATTTGCTATACCAAAGCGTTTCAAAGTGGAACATTGGCAATGAAACATTTAGAAGAAAAGGAAAATATGCAGTTTCTTCCTCTCTTATTCTAATGCAACAAATAGAAAGGGATGATTACATAGTTGAGCTATAATTTCAGGAAGTTTGGATATGTTTGCTAGATTATGAGCATCTCTAAGGCATATTTTCAGCTGGAACAGTGGAAACTGAACTAAGCTAACATTTCTATAGACAGATATTTCAAAGTGGAAGAATGGAAATGGATAAGTCATAAATACCGGACTGTAAAACATTTTTAGAGACTTATAAGAATGATATATCATCCAAGACAAATAGATACTGCCAGCTAAAGCAGTTATATTCCAGTGAAACACTGGAATTGGAACAGTAATCGCATTCCAATTACCCATAAGCGTTCTTTGAGCTTATCCCACGGCTCTAACAACTGTAATCAATCATCATCAGGCCAGAACTAATGATTGCTTCGATTGACATTCCAAAACATTCCACAGTGGCCAACAAAAGAGATGGCACCAGCATCTGCAATTGGTATTCCCATTCCCATTCCCCTGCCCGTTGGCACATTCCTTTCCCTTTTGGCATTCCCTTTTCGACTTGTTTAGACTTGGCCAAAAAGTGGCAAGTGGCAGAGGGTGAAGCAGGCCAGCATGTTAAGCAGGCACTGACTTGTCGCACTCACTGTAAAACTCGGCAATCAAATGGCAAGAGTGACGGCCCGCCAAGCCATCAATTTGTGCTGCCAGAGCGGGACAGAGCGAGTGAGAGAGAGAGGGAGAAGGAAGCGATTGTATCAAGTCTGCGATTGCACTTAAAAGCGCATAACATGCCAGCTGAAAGAGGGGCGGGGCAGGGTAGGGGGAGGCAGGAGAGGGCGCGCAGAACTAATGCGATTTCAAGAGTGTCGCCAAATGCAAGAAATCAACTGCACCTAAGCGCCATTGCCCTCTTTCTCTCTCTCCCTCTCTCTCTCTCTCTCTCTCTCTCTCTCTCTCTCTCTCTCTCTCTCTATCGATGTTTATGTGGCACATCCTGCCGCACATCGCACATGCCGATGTCTTGCCTTGGCTTGGCAAAATGCAAATAACGAGCCACCCCTTTTGCACTGCCAACCGAACAATGCAAACATTTTACAGTGTCCCAAGCGAAGCAGCAGCAGCAGCAGCAGTCACAGTGCGCCAGAAAAGTAAACTTTCTTCTGCATGAGAACTTGCTCTCTCTCTCTCTCTCCTCCCCTGCAGAGCCTGATGAACTCGCCCCGGCAATCTCTGCGGCCTCACTCCGCCGGGTATGACAATAAACTTGCCACACACTCAAGGAATGCAGCAGCAGGGCAGGAGGAGCAGGACCAGCTGGGAGAGGGAGCAGGAGCCGGGCCAGGCCAGCTCTCCCGCTGTGCCAATAGTTGGCTGTATTTTCCTGTGTAATCATATGGAAAAGTGAATTTGCAAATACTACATGCGATTGCGATTGCGAGTGCTTGTGTATCATGGCATTCAGTTATCCATAAGGATAAGCATTTGCAGGCGGAGCAACTTGCTCTTTGTCTTCCACGCACACACACACACACACACACGCACACAGGGAGAGAGGGGTGCGAAATTTGCATAGCAATTGTGGAAAATTGTGGAAAACTGTTGAAAATTGTCAAAATTTGAGTGGCAAAAAAAATACTTGAAGCTTTGTCTGCTTATTAACTGCAGCCTGATTGCGAATACTCACACAGCGCACTCACTACTATTTGCATACACTGATGAGTGTACTCATTGTTGTTGCTGCTGCTGCTGTCGTTGTCATTTGCAATTTGCTGCGACTATCAACTTGCAAGCTATTTGCATAGTCATGGTTACAACCTGATACCCAATATTCAGGCCACAATGCAAATTACTCACCGCACTCACACAGGCACTCACACACACACACTCATTCACTCACTCACTCACACAACGAAATGAACCGAAATCAATTTGCGTTTGCTTAGTTTTAATTGCTGACAGGGCAAAGCAGCAGGAGGAGGAATAGCAGGAGGAGGAGGAGCAGGAGCAGGAGGAGCAGGAGGAGCAGGAGGAGCGGGAGCAGGAGCAGGGCGTGCCGTGACAGAGGTCGCTACAAAACACACAAAGCGACTGATTTTTAATTGGAAACCAAATATTATGTCCATGGCATTTGCTCTTTGTCAGCCTCTGCCCCTTCTCTCCCCTCCTGCTCCCGCCATTTTGTTTGATTCAATGGCGAATTTAATTAAAGTAAAAATTATGAACATATTTGGTGACCAAAAAGTGATCAATTACACAAAGAGTGACCCACAGTTTGCTATGGTCACATATTTCCCTATAAAGAATGTGCAAATTGCCGCTTTGAGCGGGCAAATTTTAATATGATACACAGAGCAGGACGGACGGACAGACTGGAGGACGGACGAACCGAATAGATTGCAGATAAAATGTCAATAACAGTTTTGCCTGGATGCAACCAACAACAACAAGAAGGAGAGGGAGAAAAAAAGGGTGAAGAAGAGGGAGAGGGAGAAAATTCCATTGAAACGCTTTGTTTATCTTTGCCAATGAATATTCATTTAGTTCTGGCCATAAAGGAAACCAGAGAGGGGGTGGGAGGGGGGAGAGTTTCACCTACCTGAGGTGGGATCCGGCAACTCGCCGGTGATTTCAATATGCAGCTCCAGAAAACGCTGCAATGTGACATTGGTGGGAAATGCCTGTACGCCATTGTAGGGTATACGATGTTCGGCACGACACTCGGGGCACTTGACCTGCAAGCAATGAGAGAGAGAGAGAGGGAGAGAGAGAGAGAGAGAGAATTATTAATAAACTTCTGTTATGTCCCTCAAATTGTCGTAATTTATACAAGCGACAGTGTTGCAAAACTGTGCAAATTAATCGATAACACAGTGTACACAGTATCTAAAATATACCAAACATGCTAGAGTTCACAATAAGCAGCATAATCTATGCATACTGTGAACTAGAGCTGAGAAAGGTATAGTTAACTATGATTTAAGCTTAGAAATATGAATGTTAATCGATTTATTCATGTTTTATCGATATTGCTAGCAGCTCTAATAGTGCAAGCTGCATAAATATAGATTAGTTATATTTAAAGCTTAGATACAAACTTTTGGCTTAGAGATATGTATGTAAATCGATGGCTTATCGATATATCTAAAAGATCTAGCAGTTTAAAACTGTTTAAATATCGATAATTATAAATAGAGCAGCAACATGTGCATATAAGTTGATGTCATATCGATATTTCTAGCAGTTGTAATAGTGTAAATAGTTTAACTATCGTTAAAAATTTTATAAACTCAGATAAATCCTATTTGGCTTAGAGATATGTATGTAAATCAAAAGCTTATCGATATTTCTAGCTGCTCTAATAGTATAATTAATTTAAATAGTATTATTATTATTTATTATTATTTTTCAAGCTTGGACAAGTGCATGTAAATCGATTTCATATCGATATTTAAGCCAACTCTTGTATTCAGTATAGTTTATATATCGATAGTTATGTTTTCAGCTTAGAAAAATGCATTTAAATTGCTTTATAAATCTCCTATCGATCTTCCTAACAGCTCTAGTAGTGTTAACAGCTTAAATACACAATTGAGACCTTTTGCAACACTAAACGCGTAACTGTAACACGCCTTAAAAACCCGCCACACAGGTGCAACTGGCTGTGGCAGGCATCTTGAACGTGTCCCCTTTGGGGTCTCTTCCTCTCTGTCTCCATAGAACTCTGCCCTATGCCCGCAATTGGAATAGTGTTGGTTAACTCCCTTTGGGGTTTGGCAGGCAGACAGGTAGACAGTTATTGTGGTTAGTTAAGTTGGTTAAGGCACAGCTTGGCAATAAGCCTATTTGGCCAGCAGCATCCGCTGCCACACACACACACACACTCACACACACTTACACACACACAATGGCAATGCTTACCAATTATTTGCGTGTTGCTGGCGCCAGGCCAAAATCAGAATTTAAAAATAAAAGAATACACAAAGAGAGAGGGAGGGAGAGCGGAAGAGCAGGAGAGAGCGAGAGAGGCAACATGGTGTCTATAAGTAGCGCAGCAGACACACACGAAATTCGTTCTTATACACATATGTGTATAAATGTATTTATTTTATATATCATTCGCATACATATAGATAAGTATGCACGATTTATAAGTAAATTTTATAATTTTTCACCAAGCGTAAAGCCAAAATCGACGCAAATGCGACGCAAGAAAAACAAAACGGGGAAAACTCAAGAATATATTGAGTTCTTTCTCTGCCTTTTGGACACATTTTCCGTGTGTTTTCATTTCCCTCTCAGGCGATTTAACTGGAGCAGGGGGAGGGGGAAGGGTGTCGGCTTTTGCCGAGCGATTTATTAAGCAGCTTTTATGCCTGTTCCTCCATTCTTGCTTCTCTCCTGCGTTTTTCCTGCTTTTCCATGTGACGTAGTCGCTGAACAAATACGCCGCATTTACCCAAATTGCCTCACAAACACACACACACACGCACACACACACTCGCACACACACTCTCCTACACAGGCGACGGGCTTATGCATTCGCTGTGATTATGATTTATGGGTTTATTTCTTACACACTAGGGGGGTGGGAGCAGGGAGGGGGAGCGGGAGCGGGGTGACAAATGCGTAATCTTACCTGGCGCCGCACATAGTCAACCAGACCCTCCATGCAGGGCTCCATGCAGAAGGAGTGCTGGCATGGCAATAGCTTCGGTATGCGATACCTGTCCAGGCACACGCAGCATGTCAACAACTGTTCGAACTGTTCCATGGTTCACTGCGGGGGAGAGAGAGAGAGAGGGAAGAGAGAGGGAAATCAGACATCATTAGACTTGATTTGATTAGACAACAAAGTCCTGTCAATTTGATATTCATATCATTATAAATTCGCCTGCTGCCAGTAGACTAAGCTCATCATCAGCTCCTCTCCTGCTCCCAATCGGATTGGCGGCATTACGAGTCGCATTCGAATGAGCACCCTGCACCCAGCCCCACCCGGAACAGGAAGCGAAAGCCCAAGAAGACATTGACCATTGTCGTAAATCGCGAGCTTCAGTTTCTCTCTTCCTCATTTGGCCTTGGCAAATATTCTAAGCCACAAATCTGCTTATGGCTGGCTTCATTAAAAGCGGTTTATTCAAGGGAAAAGAACTCACAAAAAAAAAAACAAAAAAACATAGTCCCAAACCGAAATAGATCCCAAGGGACTCCAAGGCGGGGACTGAGCGGGATTGCGCAGGCTAATGCGGCATAGAGAGAGTGCAATTTAATTGGCCATAACTCAGCTCAATTATGAGTGCCCACTTGAGGTTTGTGCTCAACCAGTGAGTACTCGTGAGTGCACTCAGTGTGGCCACATGCAAATGTACAGCATGTTCATGAATATACATACGAGTATATCTATGAGTATATATATAAAGTGTATATGGCGGCAAATCGATAGAGTGCAAAAATGAAGTGTGAAATATGCAAAATAAACAACTGCGCTTAAGTAGGGCTTTAACCAGGATTGGCAGAGAGAGGGAAAGAAAGAGAGAGAGGTAGAATGACATAGAAAGAGAGGGAGAAAGCTAGAGGTATAGACAGACAGGAAGATGAAAAAGCAGCTCATAGTTATTAATAACAACTGATAAGACTGTATAAATAAAATAGAAAGCAGCAGAGCTACGTGCTAAAAGCAGGAAAAGCTTATTGAATAGAGACGGCTGGACTACAAAATACCCTATAATATATATTTTAATATTATTTTATTTCATAGTTTATCGAATTTACAAAGCAGAACAAAACTAGCGACTCTTTTAATTACATCTATTTTCTAAGCAAAACTTAATCTTTATTATCTATTATAATGCCTTATTCCAGGTATTTCAAGCGCAATTCAGTAGAAAAAGTACGGCAAAATCCTTAAAAAAACAAACGATAATACACAATTACCGAACGATATATCAAAAATATAAGTAAATCAAGGATATAATCAACTATAGTGCATTTTATTGACAGCACTAATCAGATTTGTCGAAACAAATGTCTCACAAGCTGATAACTATAGTTTATCACAGCTGCACGACAGCCAAATACCCTGTACTGTTGCAAGAATCAGAATTGAAGTTTTAATTCAGCATTTGACAACACTTCCCTATGGATTCATCAACCAAAATCTCTGCAATTTATATGGAATTTTGTTAGATCACGTGGCATCTAAGGCAAGTACCCCAGTTATTGCGCTATAAACTTGTCTCTCATCCCAGCTACCCCTATCCCCACTCCATCGCTCACCTCATGCTAAATTAAATTCAGCGAAAGTGGAAAGCTAACGTAGCTAACGGTACATTGGCTGGCCAAAAATACGCTGCAAACAAAAAAAAAAAAAAAAAAAAATGCGCGCAGATTTTAATAATAAAAATGACACAGATTTCCCGAAAATATTTTCGCTTTTCCCCCAGAAGAAATTCGCATATATATCCGTGTGCCGCTCTCTCTTCCCCTGCCCCTCTCTCTCTCTGCCTCTATGTCTGTTTCTATATGGGGAACATGAATAAAAACCTATATAAAATGGCCGAAAATGCAATTTCGTGCAGCCTGTTGTCGTCGTTGTGCAGATTGCGTATACGCCACGTCAGCAGCAGCAGCAGAGCAGAAGGAGCGGGCGGTGTGGCCAGTGTATATTGCTGCCACGCCCACATGGCAACGCCTTCGCTGTTGTGTGCACTTCCTGCACCAATAAATAAACATCGAGGTGCACCGCTAATTGTCCGGCAACGCCGCCTCTGCTGCCTCTGCCACTGCTGCTGCCTCTGCTGCTGCTGCCTCTGCTGCTGCCTTTGCCATTATCGTGCGGGCCATATTCAAAGCGTCGCTTTAATGCGGCCAAAAGTTCACAATGTTTGCACACGATACACCCCTTGGCACACCCCCCTCTCCCCTCTCGCCTCCCCGTTGCCTGTTGGCCTTTGTTAGCCAAGTGAAAAACGCATGGCGAATGCGGTGCAATTAACTGGAAAATACGCTTAAAATCAAATTGAATAGAAATTTTGTCGCCCGCTCAAATTGTGCGTGTGAGTGGAGAAGTGGGGAAGGGCGGCACTTGAATGGCATGGGCGTGGCACACACACACACTCGCACACTCGCAC
The DNA here is from genome assembly GCA_018901885.1 of Zaprionus kolodkinae. NCBI lineage: Eukaryota > Metazoa > Arthropoda > Insecta > Diptera > Drosophilidae > Zaprionus > Zaprionus kolodkinae. The sequence continues at coordinate 1,934,056 of JAEIFM010000037.1, read as the reverse complement.
TCATATGCGGCGAAACTAATTTTGCAATTGCATTTCAGAATTGGCGCTGAAAGGATTAAAATGAAAGGCATGCCCGAGCATAATGGAAGCCATCAGCCAGCTGAGCCCTTGACTCAACTCCTTTGGCTTCCCTTTGGGGGCGACTGCCACGCCCCCTGCCCCCTCCTCCTGCCCACACACACACATTCTTAGTTAAATTTCGGACAGGGCAGCAAAGCACGCTTGTGGCGCACTTGAAAGCACATTCAATGCACAATTTGAATGGCCATTGAAAGCGGCAACTTTGTGGGCCAGCAGGCTGTACCCTTTCCCCCTCTCCCGCCCCCTCTTTACCACCCCCCCCCTGCCTGCAGTCCTTGAGCTGCAGCACTTTAATTTCGCACAGTTTGCCAATTTGCCATAAACAAATGCATTAAAACTAATACGTACTATGCTGCCAGCCTTGGCGGAAATGTCATTGAAAACTGCACGAAATGTGGCAACGCTGGCCATTAGATTTTACAGTTATTTGCCTAAAGTTATTATAATTGAAATAATATATAAATTCTGCATATATTTGCGAGTGGCAAAACTAAAGCAGAGCAGAAACTGCGTAGTGAAGTGTTTTCGCGCCTCAAATTCTAATTAAAATAAATATAATATATATATAGAGTATATATACTATATTTACTATATATACGATTCTTGTTGCTCTTGAGCAATCAAAACTATTCAAAAACTGCGCAACATAAACAAAAGTTGCCATAAAACCCGGAAAAGCTAAGTAAACTGCGCGAAAAGTGTTTTGATATTTTCAAACCCATTACAAATGCTAACAAGAAAAATAAAAGAAGATATATAGAAGAAAACTAGATATATAATGAAAAAACTATATACAGACTTTTACACAATATTTGGATAAGACAACAACATTTGCCGACTGAAATAACCGCTGTTATTTTACCCAAAATAAAATAATTATAAAATAGTGAGTAATAAATTATGCTATATAAATCCATACTATATATATTCTTTCCTATGTCAGCATAATATTTACTATTTATCTATAGCCTTTCGTTGCGCGTTGATTGATGGCGACAGTTGCTCAATGTTTTGTTTTCTTGCTCAAAAACACACACATATATATATATATATATATATAGAGAGAAAGAAACATTAACCTTGGCTATAGTAAAATTAGCTAATTATGCGAATCGGAAACGGAAACGGAAATGCGTATTGCACGCTGTGTGCGACCCTGGAACGCTGCCAGTTGCAACGATTCATCAATTTTAGCCCGAAGTGGGTCAGCTGCGAGTTGCGAATTGTTGGTGACAAAAAGCGACGAATAGTTTGATGGACATAAAGCGATTGGCTGTCAGAAACTAAACAACAACAGCAACAAGAGTGAGAAGAGCGAGAAAACCGCATGCAAAAAGGTTGGAAAACAAATACAGAAACAGAAGCAGCAGCAAACTGAAACTGAAATTGAAATTGAAATGCAAAACAACTACAAACTATTTGGGTCACACACACACAATTTTTGGCAGGGCCAGCAAAACCACAACCCAAAAAAATAGTAGAAAAAAACACTGCAAAAATCGGAAAAAACTCGAAACCAAAAACGAAATCGAAACCGAATCCGTAGACGCCCCCCTTGAGCAGCAGAACTCACCAAGAGATGACGGCGCCGCTGCTGCTGCTGAGCACACTCAGCTGGCAATCATAAAATGCAATTGGTTTGAAACTTGACTAGTCAGTTAACGGTTATGCGAATCGGTTATGCGTTGAATTATGGCTGAATTTGTTGTGTAAAAGCGTCTTCGATAACTTTTGCAATAGAAATATTATGACTACGAATGTTCGTTCGATCACTTTGCCGTTACATGGCACAAGAACTATTTTTGGAAAATTTTCTATAGTATTTTTACAAGATTTATACTGTATTTTTTCTATTCTTTTCTTTTTGTATTTTTTTTTCGGTTGCGCCTTGCGAGAATTTTTCGCAACGCGCCTCGTAGAATTCGATTGGAAATGTAAAGACCGACTGAAGGCGAATGCGAATTGCCAAAGCACGAGCACGGTGTATATTATTTTAAATATATCTATATACACAATATCTATATATAGGGAGCCAGAGAGAGAGATCGAGAAAGAGAGAGGGAGAGCGAGACAGTGAGATACAAACAAACAAACGCGCGATCGAAATACGAACGCAAAAAGATATTCTTGGCATCGACGTCTGTCGTATAGCTGCCTAGGTCTGCGTAGCGCTCCCTCTCTCTCCCTCTCTCTCTCTCTCTCTGTGTGTGTGTGCGTGTGTGTATCTGTGTGTGTTAGTTTTGTATCTGTGCATTGCATAGTTTTATCTAGCAGCTCATTAATGAGTTACAACGACGCTGCAGGCGACTGGCTTGGTGTGTGTGAAGTTTTTACATTGTTTGGGATTGCGACGACTTCAGACCACAAGGAGGCAGCACAAACACGCATAAACAAACACACACACACACACGTATACCTACACACACGCACGCCTAGTCGCTCTGTTGACGTCATCAAATGACTCGCTATTAATAAAGCCGCCGGCATTTTCCGCTGCCAGCTGAAGTAGCGCTGCCTCTGCCTCTCTCTCTGTGTATGTGTGTGTGTGTGTGTGTGCTGTGTGTGTGTCTGTGTCTGCCTGTGTGTGTGTTAGGCCTATAAATACACGCTCCATTGAAAACTGGAACGGCAGTGTAGTGATCTGATTTGAATTACGCCCTACTTGTTGCCGCATCTCACTCGCCTCGTCTCCTCTAGCAACTCGAGTTGAATACGCTGCAATTGAAGTGTATTCTCTGCTGCCTCCTCTTCTTCTTCCTCTTCTTCTGCAGCGAATTCGCCACGCATTCAATTTCGCTTCAATTAAAAGTAAAACAAACACAAAGACGCATTCACAGTCGCCTTGGGGCTGCCATCGCCATCGCCATCGCCATCGCCATGTGGCGCATTTCCAATTTTGTTCGAACAAAGCCGACGCCGGCGATGGCTCAAGGTCGTCGCATCCCTTTTGGAAGATGCGAAAGATGCAGAGGAGCGAACAGAGAAGCAGCTGCTGTGCCACGTAGACGTGGCGACAGTGCCGGCTAAAAATAATGTGCTGCATTTTGCAGCCCGGAATTTCGCAACTGCCAAAGGAGGTGGCTATAAATAGGAGAAAGAGAGAGAGAGAGACGAGACGTGGATGTGGCAAGTTGCAGCAGCTGAAACTTTGCAGACAGTGTAGGGGGAGAGAAAAGTAAGAGAGAGAGTGGAAGAAGAGTAGCAAAGAAGAGGAGAAGCAACAGAGAGAAAGAGAGAGAGAGAGAGCTGTCTGCCACGAAAGTGAAAACAAATACTTTCAATTATTTTCACAACTTAAACTTGACTCAAAATTGGGTAGATTTTGCTTGTGGTTGCAGCAGATATAACTCTATAAATAAGCTATATAAATTGATATTTATATATACAATTTAATTAGCAATATTATACAGTAGAGTTATCGAAGTGAATCAAGTTAATAATAGGTCTAATAATCGACATATTTCTGACTAACATTGCTGGCGTATTTACTAGCAGATTTAGATGTATACAAAATATATTATATATTTTATAATATGCACTATATATACGCTATAAATCGCTGCATTCATTTCGATAGTAATCGATAACAAACAGCACTTTTTATAACTCAACTTAAGTCGCACTGCTTGAGCACAGCGTAAAGGCAGCTACCAAGTGGATTATTTATATAAAGTGTTTACAAAATCCTATATATATATATTTGTTTATATATCTCCTACAGTTCAGGTAGCTTCTTGGCCCGCCCACCCCCGCACACAATATTATTCAATTATTAATTACAGCGCATCGCATTTCGCATTGTTTACTCACAGCTGCTACGACTTCTTCGCTTCTGCTGCTGCTTCTTCTTCTTCTCTTCTTTCGCCTGCTTCTTCCGCTCGGCTTTGACTTCCTGTTCCTGTTTCTTGTTTATCCGAGGCGCCCCACAGAGGGGGCCCTGTTGCGTCGCTGTTAACTGAGGCGTCTGCAGAGAGAGAGAGAGAGAGAGAGAGAGATAGAGAGGGAGAGCGCATTAAACCGTATGTTCGCTGCCAAATTGCATGATTAATCATTGCGAGTTTTGGCTGCCATTCAACGTGGCATGCCCCCTGCCAACCCCTGCCCCCGCTACGCACTATGCCAAGGTGTCTTTGTGCACCTGGCATCCACATGACATATCAGCTGCCTGATGAGCTGATCAATTTCACATTTGCTCGCCACATGCAGTTCCAAAAAGGGAGGCAGGCTGAGGGGGGGGAAGGGGTCACTACCCGGGGGCAGCCTCATTACAATTATGATGCACTCGCCAATTTAATTACATTCCCTGAAAAGAGCCGCAGCAGAACAATGTTGCACATGTTGCATGTAGCACACGTTGCACGTAGAGCGAACATGGGTCAAAGGTTAAAGCACCTCGCGCTGCATGCGATAAGCGACGTTGCAGTGCGTTGTATTTCGGCTTGATTGCACATGTCGCGCTTAATTAACGAGACTGATGGAGGGAGTGGGTGCGGGTGCGGGAGAGGGGGCGTGGCATTTCAATATTGCCAGCGCAGGCAGTCAACTCGAAGCGTTCCATTTGCATAACTAGCCGGGAGAGGAGAAGGCAGAGAGAGAGTGGGGGAGAGAGAGAGAGAGAGAGACAACGAGTTACAGCAATTAATCAGTCTGATTTCTCCATCTCCATTAAAATTGTTGCCAATCGTTAAACCGGAATTATCGAAATGTTATCGAAAGCGAGTTGCCTGCGATTCGTTCCATTTGCCTGCACTTTGCGCTATTAATTGCAGTCGCCGTCTCTGTAGCTCTCCCTCTCGCACACACTATTGCCAACTCTTTCTACCTCTTGCTAAATGCAATTCACAATAAGTTTTCCTAATTACAAACAATGCGCACGTGACCTTGAACTTTACATGTGATGATGTATACGCAGCGTGTGCTATGGTAGGAGAGAGAAAACTGTTGCATACTTTTGGGCGGGGCGATTTACTAGAAGGTTGACATGCTGCTGTTTGGGCACAAAATAAAGGCAAAAGAAAGAAAGCAAAGAAGAAAAAAATAAAAGAAAAATAAAGAGAAAATGACAGAGCAAAGCAGGGCGCACAAAACTACAAATCAAAATACAAAAAGCACAGAAAACGAAGAACAAATACGCCAAAGAAAACACCCAATGAAAAAGGGTAAAAGAAAAAGCGCAGAGAATAATAAAAGCAGAGAGCAAAACGAAGAGAAAAAGAAATCAAGTGTCGACTAAGCCAAACAAAACAGCGTAACATAAACAATCAAAGTGCGAAAATTAAAAAACGAATAAAATGAAAATAAATAAAGAAAGAAAAAATAGCGAAGAAAAGCGCAAATAATTGGCTGATAAACCAGCGTGCAAACATAACAGAATAGAAAATCGCTATAAAATAGAATAGAATCACCCGGAGAGATGCAGAGAATGTGAGCAAAATGTCGCTGATTGAATAGAACTAAAAATAAAACGCGTCAAATGCGGCGTATGAGCAATCTCAGCGCACCTCGTAAAAAATTTCACACACACACAGCATTTTAGACGTTATTTTAATGTGATTATGCTAAAAATGTGTTAATAAAATGTGAGGGAAGCGAAAGCCAGATATATAGCAGATATATATGTACCACTAGCTATAGTTGTGGGTGGGCGTGGGAGAGGGGGCGTGGAAGATATCTATCTACACGCTGCAAATTGAAAATGAAAAATGAAATGAAAAATTGACGAAGACGTGCGGCACGAACGTGGGCGATGCAAGGGGCGACTGGGGCGGGGGGCAGGGGCAGCCCGCCCAGCCAGGTGACATTTTCTTATATGTATATGTATGTATATTCTCTATAGACTTTTAGCCACCATTTTTGTTTTACATAATCAGCGCGCTGCCGCTGCTGCTCGTTGCACTCACTTGGCTGCTGCTGCGTGGCTGCAATTGAAGTTGGCTTTGTGTTTGCTCTGTGGCTGTGGCACACTTAATCGCATGCCTGGGCGTCGCGTCGCGTGCTCCAGCTGTTGTTGCAACTGGCACTTGCAACGCACACACACACACACACACTAGTACACACACACACACTCGCACACAAACACGCGCGGCACTCGACTTGGCCTGCTGCGGGCAGGTAAGACGCGTTTCTAAGGCAAATTGCACTAGATATATATAATATGCGATCACTTTATATATATTTATATATATCTATACGATCACTATATATGCAGACGATCTCGTAGGTGTGTGTGGGGCAACACGTCCACTCGCGAGCGGGCTACAAATGAAAATGAATGTGGCTCACTGAGGCAAACAACCGTTTGATCTGATCAGCCGTTTCTGAGGTGAAATTCTATAAAAATAACGTGCGACAACAACAACAGCAGACAGACAGAGAGAGAGAGAGAGAGCAAAAGTGTGTGTGAGAGAGAGAGAAGCAAAGAATTTCTGCTTGTTGTGGAAACATTTCGCTCTCTCTCTCTGCAAACTGTCGACGGCCTTTCTTCTTTCACACAATGGACATTTGCATTTTCATTGTCGCTCAAGGATGCATCGGCTCTTCCCCCTCCCCTCCCCCCCTTTCTGCACCCCTCTCTATAGACTGTCATAATTGCGCCATAAGATTTCTTAAGCTTTTTACATTTATTTCCAATTTGCAATTGCTGCCTGGCCTCAGCCCACACACGCATTTCTGCCTGTCCAGGCAGCCCACGCATATCGCGAGCGGGTGTGAATCAGTTTCTTGTATATTTATAAAATGTATACAGTCCCCTTTATACCCCTGCCCTATTCGAATTTATAAATATATATACTATGTTAGTACTAGAGCCCCATATCATTCCATCGAGTCGCTTCTGCCGCATATTTATCTTGTCGGCAGCAGCAGCAAGAAAAAATTCCTTTTTCAATTTGCAAACTCATTAAAGTTGATTGGCCAAGCAAAAAAAACGAAACAGTGCAGATTGAGCCTGCTAGACAGCTGAGATACTCTGTAAATGGCTGGAATTTTCAGCTTATATTTGCTGTGTCTTATAGAAAACACTTTGCGGTCTCAGAAGCTTTAGAACACATTGTGAAAAGTTTCTGACTTTTTAATGGGGTATATGATGGAATTTGTGCTACCCTATAATTGCCAGCTAGCTGCTGCATAATTTAAAATTAATTGTAAATAAAAATCCATATATGAAAATATATCTTAAAATTTTTGAATTTTATTTATGTATTTAATTTAAAGTTATAAACCAAATAAATAATTATTTATTTATAATTATAATTAAATTCCCTTACTTATATTTTTATTTAATTTTAATTTTATTTAACATATATCATAAACTTTTTTTATAGAGTATACAGAGTCTACAGATTTTAATTGCTTTTTAATAAACAAATAAATTGATAAATATCATACCAGAAAAGTAATCCAATTGTAAATACCCTGTAAATTGCATATATATTATTAAATTCTTAATTTCTATATTATAATATATCTGTAATTATTTATACACCCAAATACCCTGTAATTCTTTAGCATATACCCTATAAAATGCCTGCTCTTAGTGCTGCTGCTGCTTCTAGTATAATTTGCCAATTCATTTTTCTTTTTAAATAACATTAAAAAAAGATGCTGCACAAAGAAACCGCATAATAAATTCCTTAAAAGCGACTGCAGCGCGTACAACGCACGCGGCAGTAGAGAGTGTGTGTATGTGTGTCTGTGTGTGTGTGAGTGTGGCAATGGCCTCCCTCTCTCTCTTGGATTGTTGTGTGCGTGTATATCCGTATCCGCATGCGTGTGTGTGTGTGTTGTTGGCTGGACTTCATTTGCGTTGCCATTAGACTTTGTTTGCCGTTTGCCGCCAGCAATTGCCACGTACACACACAATGACACTTCCTGCTGGCCCCTGTTTCCCTCTCTCTCTCTCTCTCTATCTCTCTCTCTCTGTGTCTCTGTCTCTGTCACACTCGCTGACAGACTATTGTCAATGTGCGTTGATGAATTTATGTTGTGATTTTTACGCCAGCCAAAGACAAAAGCCGCAAGTGCAGCAAAAGAGAGAGGAGAAAGAGAGGCAGAGTGAGGGAGATGAGAGAGTGAGAGAGAGCAGAGAGAGGGGAAGAGAGCCAGTGCAATTTATGACAGCCATGATAACTTTTCATGCTCATCTCAGCAAGATGTCAGCGATGGCGTCGCCAAATGAGGTTCCGCCTTGCCTTGTCTACTCTGGCAACATTTGATGGACTAGAAGGCGCGTGTGCCTCTTCCCTCTCCTCCCCCTTGCAACATGTGCAACGCTTCTCACACACAAACACACACACACACACGCACCTACACATACACACACACATTTTATATGTCTGCTAATTGCGGCATCAATTTGCTGCATATTCCAAGTGGCATCGTTAGGCCCCGCAGCGGCAGCCGCAGCGGCAGCATGATGATTAATTACGATTGATGGATGCCCAATTGGCAGACGCCGCCGCCCGACAACGAGCCTTATTAATGGACATCTATTGGTAACGCACACAGCCCACATCGAGTGTGTGTGTGTGTGTGTGTGTGTGTGAGCCCGGCTAATTGCTGCTGTAGGAGGCAATAGAACAGTTAACTGGCCTCACAGAGGAGGAGAGAGAGAAAGAGAGCGAGGCGAGTGGCAATAATAACGTATTAGCAAACAATTTCCAAGAATGCAAGTAGTAGCTGATAGCGAGGGTGGTCAGAACAGTTGGCCAAGTGGCAGCGGGAGGCGGGGCCACATGAGTTAAGCCTGTAAGCAGCTAAGCAGCTGTGGCCGCTTATGCGAGGCAAATGAATTGACAGCATGATGGGCGCTGCTCGCAGCGAGGGTGGCTAGAAAAGTACTGAAAGCAAAGATATAGAAATTCTAAACAGTGCTGACAACTTTGGGGAATAAAATTAAACTGTTTTTGTGCAAAAAAAACAGGCTAAGCTTACTAACAAAAAGAATAGCGTAAAAGAGCTAAAGAATTTAGAATGAGTAGCTAAAATAAATAAATAAATTACTATATGTAAAAATAAAAATTATTTAATTAATTTATTAATAAAACCCACCCCATCTTCTTTGATCTCTCAACTACACTGGCAACCCTCGCCGGCTTGCAAATACAAACTATTTCAGTCAGACAAATGGCGTTAGGCACATAATAACCAATTTCTCTAAATACGCCCATAATTATGAACGCCTTAGCAACACACACACACACCCCCACACACACACACACTTGAGTGTAGTGTTTGTGTGTGTGTGTGTGTTTTGGTCTTGTCTTGCTGCCTGCTTCATTTGCGCGCGCTTGTTCGCCGCGCTGTAGCCGCGGTTGGGGCAGGAGGAGGAGGGGGCAAGGATTTGTCGTAATTAGGCATGCATAAGCATATGCTGTCGTCTGTCGGCTCAGGGCTGCGCAAACACACACACACACACACACACCAACACAAATACAAATACTCTACAAAGCAGCGTGTACATAATTAATTGTGCTTGTTGTTGCTGCTGCTGTTGCTGCTGTTGCTGCCCTCGCTCGACACGCTTACGCGCCCTGCGCCTGCAAGTAGGCAACGCTTTTTAGGCAGGCGAAGAAGGAGAGGGCGTAGAAGTGAAGAGGGGGCGGGGCGGGGCTGTTGTGCTAGGGAAGCTGTTGATGAAACGCCTGCTCCTTGGCTGCCATAATTGATTGCTTTGCACGTCACAAGCCACATGAGCAGAGGCAGCAGCTTCCTCTCTCTCTCTCTCTCTCTCCTGCTGGCCTGCTTCCTCCCCGCCCCGCTGCGTGCGTGATATTTTTAAACGCATATTTCTTTAATTAGTTAGCCAAAAAGGCTTCGAGCTGCTAGCTAGCCTGGCTACAATTAATTGGCTTCGGGCCGGGCTAAAACTAAAAGGCGCAAACCACAGGGCCGGCTCACTAAAATGAAACTGCCCGCAAATAATATGGCACAAATGTTGCCAGCCACAGCCACACAAACACACACACACACACCCTCTCACACACACTCCCGTAGACATTTTCTCAAATGAACATTAGCCGCATTTGCAGTTGCCATTAAGATGCTGCCCCTTTTTTTTTGGGGTTTTTAATGGCCCACAGCCTTGCGCAAACATGTTGGTGCGTGTCTGTGCGTGTCTGTGCTTGTTGCCAGTTTAAAATGGCACTAAGCAAACTATACATTTCATCTACATAACTCACGCACCTTGCTCCTGCTTCTTCTTCTCCTTGCCTCGGCCTGGTCCGGCAAATTAGCAAGCATATAAAAATTACGTATACGCCACGTTGGACTCGGCTTGCATAACCCGTTAGCTGGAGAACAAACGTCACAAATGTCTCGTAATGTTGAACATTAACATTTAACCTTGAGGCGCAAATTACCGGATTTTTGTCGCCCCCAAGTGACACGCACACACACATAGGCAGAGGCACAACAAACTTTGCTTGCCGCAAGGCATTTGTTGCCACAAAAAGTTTCACTCCCTGTGAGAGGTGGCTATAAAAACGACACGACACGCTGCCAGGCTGACTGCCTGACTGCCTGCTGTGCCAGCTCATTATGAGCAACAGCAGCAGCAGCAACAACAGCAGCAGCAGCAACATCATCATGACGTCGCTGTCGCTGATAAGAGACGCCGCCATCTTGGTTGTTGCTGCTGATAAATATGTAGCATGATTTTTAACAGCGCGTTGAATTCCATGTGCAGATTTATGACACACGCATTCATAAGGCCGAAAAGTCCTTTACAACCCCCCCCTCATCGCCTTCCCCTGCCTACCCATCCAAACTCCCCCTGCAGGCAGGCTGAAATGAAAAGCAAACAAGCCATAGGGCAAAGCTTGCAATTGCGAGGGAGAGAGAGTGCTGAAGAGAGAGAGAGGGGAAGAGAGAGAAGGCGGCATTAGGCAAATTGATTTTGAATACGCCACACAACATTTTTTGATTGAATTTTCAATTTTAATGACAGGCTCGCAATAATGAAAAATCATTTTGAATTTTCAATTTTAAAATTTCTCATTTTGCATTTTCGCTGCTCGCAATGCAATTTGCGCCAGTTTTGAGAGTGTATTGCGCTGAGATTTATTTGGGATATGCGGAATATTTTAAAATTGAAATTAATACTCAGTAATGTTAGATACCCTGTTAAGCTGCAAAGGGTGTATTTTGGAAGGAAAAATTGCTTAAAATTGCTTTATTTTTCACAATTCTCAACAGAAACTTCTCTAGAATCGTTTTTTATGCTTTTTACGAGTTACTTAATCGAAATGAGACAAAAAATGAGAATTTTTAAATTTTGAAAAATTTTGAAATTTGTACAAGGGGGTTGCATGGAAAAAGTGTCAAAAAATGAACTTCTTTAATTAACTAAATTTTTGATGCAGATTCAATCAAGAGTCGAAGCCATAAAAAAGACATGCCATGTGGGAATCGGTCCATTTTTGACAGAGTTATGAGTATTACTACTACACGAAACGACCTATTTGCGGTATTTTCAAAAATAAAATTTCGTTAAATTTCGATATTTTCCACAATTCTCAACAGAAACTTCTCTGGAATCGTTTTTTACGCTTTTTACGAGTTGCTTAATCGATTTGAGACAGAAAATGAGAATTTTAAAATTTTGAAAAATTTCGAAATTTTTACAAGGGGGTTGCATGGAAAAAGTGTCAAAAAATGAACTCTTTTAAATGCACCGAATTTTAATACAGAATCAATCTAGAATCAAAACCATGAATAAAAAGTCAGGCTAAGTGGAAATTGGTCGCATATCAACCGAGTTATGACCTCTAGAAACGACCTATTTGCGGTATTTTCCGTATTCAAGGTATTTTTAGTATTTTTCTGATCTATCTCTCTCAAAGTCGCTTTAGTTTTGATTTCTTTCCCATTGCTTATGCTTAACAAATTCGATTTGCCATGCAACATTGAGCACGATGCTTGTCCTGCTTAGCCACGCCCCCAAGACAAGAAGGACAACGCCCACGCGCACGCCCCCTTTGCCGCTGGCACGTACATTGTCAGCGCTGGAGTGGAGCTTGTAACGACCGCAACTTTTTAAGTGCAGCGCGTTGTCCGCTGCTGCTGTTGCTGCTGTCCTTGCAGCAACTTGTACTTGCAGCAGCAGCAACAACAGCAGCAACATGCAACATGCTGCCTGCCATTTGGCGCATCCGTCTGCGCCATACGCATTTTATGGCACTGCAATGATTTTGGCAGGCAGCTCCTCCCCTCACTCCTACCTCACCCCTCTGCAAGTTGCCACACACACACACTTGAGACGCAGTTGCAAGTTGCAAGTTGGCGAGTGCGTAAATTGAGTCATTGCTGCCCCAGTTAAGTTGTGATTGGGCGCATTTAAAGGGCGCTGCCTCGACGTGGCTGCCACGCTTGGCATCCTCTGTGTCCTCGTCCGCGTCCGCGTCCGCATCCGCGTCCTTGCGCTGTGTATCCATGGCAATTTCCTTGTGCCAGCGTTGCCAGGCTGCGCTGCGTTGCGTCTTGCTGGTGTCGTCTTTGATTGCTGCTGCTGCTAAGCAGCTTACAGCAGGGTGAGTGTGTGTGTGTTGCTGCTGTGTGTGTGTGTGTGTTACTGTGTGTGTGTGTGTGTGCTCAAGAAGAACCTCAACAATTTCAACATCCGGCTTCCGCTGCAATGTAATGGAAACCCAGCGCCGCGAACGTGCCACACAGCAGCAGGCGAAGCGTGGTGTGACGCAAGCGGAAATCTAAGCAGAAATGAAAGTGACACATGACCAGCAGCAGCAGCAGGAGGAGCAGCAAGAGGAGCAGCCGGAGGAGGTGGCTGGGCAGGATATCGACTGTCGACAATGTTTCTACGTGGAAAATGCCAACGCATAAATCAAAACGGCGGCAAAGTTGCCATAGGCAGGCTTTAGCCTTCATTAATGTTAAACGGCTAACAAAATGTGGTTACAGCGAGTTGAGCGAGTAACACACACACACAGGCACAGGCACACACACACACACACACCCACACACACACTCATAATTGCCACAGTGCCGCATCTCGTTGCGGCTTTTGATTAATTGCCCGCTGCGGCAAATGTGGCAATTATTTTAATTTTTTTTTTTTTCGTGTTGCGATAAGCCAAAATTAAACATTTATGCGGCATTATGCCACGCCCCCAGCCCCTTTTCTATACACTCTCTGCAAATGTATTTGTATATATGTGCATATCAAATCGTTTGCTTATCGGGCTCGCGCGCTCATTTTCATAAAACACGCATAAAGGCCGCGATTATTACATTAGTTGGCGCCGTTGATTTATGCAAGTGTCTCTGCCGCACACACACACACACACACACACATCCTTCCTCCCCCTCCCCCTCCTCATGACGTGTTAAAAGTCGCGTCTAACGGTGCGTATGCTTAATATTCGCCCGCGTATAATTTGCAACTCAAACTTAAATCTCGCCAAGTTTTCGACTTCGGCAATCAAATTGCCAAACCGACAAGCAACTAAAAAAAAGAGGGGGAAAAAAAAGAAAAGCTACACCCTCATCTGTCAACCACGCCCTAGTGGCACTTTCTCTGCCCCTTTCCCTTCTCCCCGTACGCAGCATTAGCCAGCAGCTGCAACAACTGCAAATGCAAAGGGGAAAAAATGCAGCAAGAACTCCCGCTGTATGCGACGAGCAAATACCCTTCATGTATGGTACTATGTGTGCTATAAATGATGCATGTTGCTATAAATCATTGCAGCTCAAATTCAACATACTCTTTCCCTTATTCAAAAAGCTTACTGTAATCATTTTGAGTATAAATTAAATTTAAATACTCAAAATTTTATAATTTTATAGCTAAATATATAAATAAAAATAATAGAATAAATACTATACCTATTTATAGCACATTTTATAGCAGTTTCTCTACTAATTTTGAATTCAGAGCTAGAGTATTTTAAAATCTTCAGAGACTCTTATTTACTTTTTTATACAATATTATAAACTTCTTATGTTTTTCTTATTTATGGCAACTTTTATAGCAAATGGTTGGGCTATTTCTGTAGCAGAGACTTATGTAGAGCTCTTCAGTTATATCTTATAATATAAAACAAGCAATTGCTATAAAATATGCCTTTGTTTTATAGCATTTTTTATAGTAGCCTCTTCAAGCAGCTACTCTAGCCATCCTTCAGCCTTGTCACTCCCTTTTTATCGCTTTTACAGGGTATTTTCGAAAAGTTTGAAGGATCTCGCTTTTATTCTTGGTGTGGATAAGAACGAGAAGGGCGCGGGAGCGTGTCTGTCAGCTGGGCGAGCAAGTCACCAAGTCAAATAGAAAGTTTTTCGTCAACATTACGCAAATTAGTTTGCCAGCCGAGCAGCAAATGCAGGCGCAGCCACAGCCACAGCTGGTGACGGAGACGGAGACGGAGACGGAGATGGAACCGGAGAGGGAGCCATAGCCCAAGACGAAGCTGAATCCAAAGCCAAAACCAGAGACGACGTCAGAGCCGGGCCCTGATGCCATTTAGCCCAAGGGCTAAGTTTCGTAGCCCAGTCGACTCCAAAGTTGACTAAGTGAGCTGGTAAAGATGATGACGCTGACAGATTGAATCCAAGTGTCGGATAGGGAGAGAGAGAGAGAGAGTAAAAGAGGAAGGAGATGGCAGACAATGAGAGAGCTCTGCATAAGATTGCTGCAGTTGCTCTTGGCGGCAACTTTTCGCGTAGGACTTTAAACAGTTCCGGGATTGAAATGCAGTTTGAATTGCCCAACGCAAAAGCCCGATTGAAGTTGAAGGAATAACTATGAATAAGGTCAGCTCAGAATACGATGTGAAAATGGGAACTTGAGAACTTTTCGTAGGGATTTAACTAAGTGCGGAATTTGAAAATTGCAATTGAGAAAGGTAAAGAGAGAGAGAGAAGGGATGCTAAGGTAGAGTCTATATTAGTTTTAAAATCTATAAAAAAAAGATTATTTATACTCCTGAAATTGGGATTTTCATGATTTGCGAGGGCGTATTGGGGCGTGGATAAATTCTAAAAAAGAGCAGAGATTTGATTCATTTAAGTCTTATAATCTCTGAGATCTAGTCATTATTTGAGACACGGAGATCTCGATTTAAAAATTTTTTAGAACCTACGTCATCACTTTAATTCGATCTCTTCGAAGTCAGCTTCATTTATATCCACTTTGCCGCAGAATTGCATATATAGAGACGGAATCCAAAAGCTATATTCGAGCTATATATCCAAGTGAAAACAATTTCCTCTGCCTGCTAACAGATTTGACTGCTGATTTTTTTTTTTGCCATTTTCCAACAATTTTTTATGCACCTGCAAGATTGAAATAAAAAAAAACAAAAAATAGTTCCATTTATATTTTTTTTTCCTGCGACGGGAACAGTTACAGCCTTTCAGAGGTGCCAGAGGTGTTTCCTTTCCAGCGGCCATTGCGGATTTCAACTTTGTCCGGCATAGTGGAAAATGCATTTGCAATCCAAATGAAAGTCGAGCTATATTTCACTCTCTCTCTCTCTCTCTCCCTCTCACTCTCTGTGCCAATCGGGTTTTATATTTCAACGCAGATCGGATTTGAGAGACGTTTTTCCAGCTTGAAACTTGAGCTCAGTTTGCAATTCAGCTGCCTGTGACTTTCAGCTCTCTCTCTCTATTTTTCTGGAGGGGATCACATTGATATGCATTGATGGCCCGCTCTGGCTACACCTGGCTACAAAATCATAAAATCAAATATGCATTGAATTACGCTGTGTATACCCGGGAACAATTATATTATCCCTTTTCTCTCTTTTTTTTTGTATTTTTTCACAAACTTAACTCAATTTGCTGCCCATAAATTTGCTACCACAGGCAGCGGGGCTATTTGTCTCCGTCCACTGGGCACAGCCTCCTGCTACTCCTCCTCCTCCTGTCACTCCTCCGCCTCCTGCCATTCCTCTGCCTCCCTCCCACTCCTGCGGCTGTTGTTCAATTTTATTTGGCTCTCGTTTAAGCGCAAAAGTGCGTGTAATTCAATTTTTCATGCGCCGCCAGGCTGCGTCTGTACCCAAGGGGTGACAGCAGGACTGGAGGGCAGCAGCGGTGGGGGGGGGGGGGGGTGGTTACCTTTCGGGCAGAAGGGAATTAAGACAATGAAGGACTACAACAAAATATGCGTCAAAGGCATATTTGGCACGCAATTTCAACAACAAGAAGGGGCCTGGCAAGGGGGCATCCCATCTTATTGATGAGCTGCAAGGCGATCCCTTTGCCCACCTCCATTCCTCGCCCCCTTGGACAAGTTATCCTTTAACCGTTAAGCGTTAACGGTTATCAATATTTGATGGCGACAGCAACCTTTTAAAAAACTTTCTTTCTTTTTCTCTCTTTTTTCTCACTTCGTTCCTTCGTTGCTTTTCTTGTTCGTTAAGCTCGTTTTATTTATTATAGATGTGCATAATGATACACGAGAGAAGAAAGTGCGCCACGTGCCACATGCCACATGCCAAGTACCACGCGCGGCACACGAACTGCAGCTGCTGTGTGTGTGCGTGTAAAGTACAGTCTGCACTCGCTAAGTGGCAACCCACGTGCTGCATTACATAGTCTAACAGAATGTGAATTAATCTATATAATCTAGCTAGTCTAGTTCAAGTCTTTCTGAATCTGGTCACACTTAGATCTCGCGTATGACCGTGCGGCGTCGCTTCACTGCAACATTGGCGCTTCTTTGCCGGGCTGTCATGGCGGCTCTAATGCTCGCATTGCCTTCTGCTCCTCCTCCTGCTGCTGTTCCTCCTGCTACTGCTGCTACTCCTTCTCCTCCTGCCGCTGCTCCTCCTGCCGCTGCTGCTCCTCCTCCTCCGCTCACACTGGCTGCCGCTACTGCAGTGGCAGCAACCACCGCCGCATCCCTATTCCGATTTGCAATCTGCCTTGCGAGACTCGTATTGCGTCGCTGTGTAAAGTAACCCGAGTCGATGCCCTCCTGAATGCTGCGCTCAATGGCCACATCGAGCCCTATATCGCTGGAGAGCACGCCAGAAGGCAGCCCACCTGTGTTCGCTGTACTCCCATTAACGGCAGCAGTTGCTCCTCCCGCAGCTGCCGCTGCTGCTGCTGCTGCTGGCGCCGATTGAAAGCTCTGACTACGCTGCTGCTGCTGCTGCTGCTGCTGGATGAGCTGCATCTGCTGAGCAGACTGTGCCGCCTGCAGCTCATTCATGCGACGCAGTTCGAGTATAAGCGGAGCATTCAGTTCCATCAAATTGCTGGGCTCATCAATCATATCCGCGTCATCATCCTCCAGATCCAAATCAACTAGGAAATCAACACATTCATCCTCATCCACACGCATAGTGAAATCCCTGAAGCAATGCAAACCTCGCAGCAGCGGCACCTGAATCTCCTCCATGCCCACCATCGTCTCCGGCTGCCTTGCACGATACTTCACATTGCACTCGTAGCTAATGAGATCGTTGTAGGGTGAGCGTGCAAAGTTGATCAGCTCGTGGACAAAGTGATTGGTGCGTTGTCCCAGATACGCGGCCAGTGTGGCACTGAACTCCACGCTCTTCATGTTCACCTCGAGCAGCAGTTCCAACAGAATATCAAAGATCTTCAACACATCCGTCTGATTGCTGCAGGTGAGCACAGAGAGATCACGATTGGCAAAATTCAGCAGACGATGCAGTTCATCCGGTTGACGTCTGTAAGAAGAGATTAATCTCAATCAGTTGCCTAAACTCTCTCCATCTCAACTCTCACTCACCTGAACGCCAGCGGAGTCCAGTTGCGCACACTGTGCGAATACTTATCGGGCAGCGAGTACAGATGATTCGAGTAGACATAGACACGCCAGTAGAGCATATAACGGGATCCCATCTTGCAGCAAGATCGACCTTCCAAACGAAGTTAACTCCAAGATGTTTTCGCCTCTGTTCCGTTCCGTTTCGGTTCGTTTCAAGTGTCGTATCAGTTCCCTGTTCCCTGTAACTGTGTCTGTTTATGATCTATGTCTGTGTGTGATTAATCTGTAAAATTAAAAATTTATTAAAATATTGTAATACAATTAAAATTGAACTCTATATTATACCATTATTTCCTATCGAACCTACCTACCTGCGCTAAGAAATATTTCTCACTGACGCCGCCAATGACAATTGAAATATGACAGCGAAAACTTGACATTGGTATAGCTTGGTTTACACGATAATAATACCATATCGATTAACCATAATTACATAGATTAACTATCGAAGTAATCAGAATATATAAACATAATATATAAATTCAAAAACTATATACAAGAATCTTCACAGAATTAAAAGTTTATGATAATCTAACATGATCGAAGCGTGTAAACTCAATAGACGGAAATAATATACAAATAGAGTGTAATATAAGGCCCTGTCATAACTTCCACTTCACTGAGTGTATCTGAATTGAAAATCTATATCTAGTATTATTCATAGACTGCTCTCTCTCTCTCTCTGGGGAACAAAGACCATGGCTCAGTTGAAATCTTTACATTTATTGCAGTTATATGAAGAACTATAATTAATTAATAATAACCGGACTATATGACGTTTCTGCAAAAAAACCTTTGGATAATTGGGTATGCATCGGCATATGAGTTTTGCATAGACGACGACGACGACGACGATTCTTCTCAGATATATTGTAGTACCTTGTGTCACACGAGGTGTTAAATTAGACTTATATCTATTACGGTATACATAGAAATATGTATGTATGTATTTTGTATTTATGCATATTTGATGTTATGTGGTATATTTATAGATATATGGTTTATGTATAATTTTAACTTAGCTTAATATAAATATAAACATTTACAAATCAATTCTTTTTTTTGTTTTGTGTTTTCTTTTCTCTTTTTTTTTTTAGTTTACGGGGTAATTAGCGAATGCGAGCTTATCAGTTGCTTGGGAAATACTTGGATTAATATTCGGTTTTCCCTGTAGCTGGGGGTGGGTTACACTTTGGGATTGAGGGGGTTGGTGGGGTGGTAGTGGGTGCTATGCGATCAAGTAATGTGTGTGTAAACTACTTAATAGAGTATAGCGCAATGTGTAGGTGTATGTGTGTGTGTTATAAAGTATATATGTACAATTTACCGGAAATACCATTTTAATTTTACGGATCTATTGCTAGATCTGGGTGTGGGTATGGGTATGGGTATGGGTCTGATTAGCTAGCTCTTAGCCTAGCGATCTCAGTGTTTCAACATTAAAAGCTAAATTAAAATTGTGATTAAGTAGTCAACAAATCCTGGATCAGGCCACACACACACACACACACACAAATGGGATTCATATGTCGGGGATATGATAAAACGACAAACATCATATACGATTAGTGTAAACATCTTTAAAAGAAAAATGTGTAAAAACGGCAAGGCAAGGATTTTTTGTTCAGTAGGCATCTGATGTTGCATCCTGGTCAGAGTCGGTGACATCCGAGTCGGCATCCTCCTCCTCCTCCTCCTCATCTTCGTCATCATAGTCATCTTCATGTTGATGCGCCGCTTCATTGGCCTCTTCATGCTGCAGCTGCTCGTGCACTTCCTCTACAGCTGCGTGCTCTTGTTCTTGTTGTGGCTCCTCTACTCTCAGCTCAACACGTTGATCCTGTTGCTGCTCTTCTTGCTCTTCATCTTGTTCTTGTTCTTGCTCTTCCTCCTCTACGAGCTCATCTTGTTCGCGTTCCTCCTCCTCGAGCTCATCACGCTGATTATTATCATCTGCATCAGCATCAGCATCTGCGGTCTCCTCCTCTTGAGAATCTCCCACAACGTCCAGCACCTGATTGACTGAATTCTGATAATGCTGCAGTGTGTTGATGGAATCCGAGTAGAGGCCCAGCTGCGCATCATCGTCGTGGGTACTCAACGAACTTCCACTGGGAAACGTATTGCGCAAGAAGCTCATGCTATCTTCCACGCCCTGAGATTGCTCATTGAATAGACCACCACCGCTAGCACCACCAGCACCACCCACACTCAATGTGGACAGCTCAATCAGTGAATGAGCAATGTTGATGTCGATGATGGTTCCACCACATTCACACCGCTTCGGCATTCTGTACTGCCGCTCCACCTCCTCCTCATCCTGCTCCGGCAGCTGCTGCTGCTGCTGCTGCTGCTGCTGTTGCAGCTCATCTCCCTCTGCTGTTGCATTATCATCGTCATCATCAGCAGCATCGGGTAATTCTCGCTTAGTTGGTTTTCTATCCTCAGGCTGATCATCTTCAGCTTTCAACGTGGCACGCAAAGCGCTTAGCATCAAGTTATCTGTGCTGTCATCATCGGTGCTGCTGTTGCTGCTGTTGCTGCTGCTGCTGTTGTTATCATTGTTGTCCAGGTTGTTGTTGCCTAAAAAATATTCAGTGATAAGTGAAGTGGTTCCCGAGTGAGGGAGACTCTCTATACAAACCTGTCGCTTGGCTGCTGTCGCTACTGTCATCCTCGCCGCTGCTCATGCTGCTGCTGGCGCTGCTGCTGTTATCCCTGCGCTCCACCACATCTTCCCGTGGCTTATCCTCTTCCTCTTCCACATCCGCTTCCACCTCCACCTCCACATCCGACTCCGCATTCTTTCTTCTACGTTTACTTTTATATTGTGCTGTCATCTTGTTCTTGGCCGCACGCTTCCGGGTTCTTGGCTTGCGTATGGCACGCTTTTTCCGGCGCGCATGTGAGTCATCATCACTGTTGCTGCTGCTGTCACTGGTTGTGCTGGTGCTGGTCCACATGGTGCTGTCACTGCTGCCGCTGCCAGCCATAGGCTGTGCACGCTGTTGATTGCGTGTCAGAGTACGCTTCGATCGTCCGCCACGAGTACGTATCAAGTCCTGCCTACGTGCATCCTCCAGCACCATCTTCCAGTTCTTGCCAGACGTGGACAGCACACCCGTGCTGGTGCTGGCGCCCATAAATAGTTGCTCATTACCTGTAGCTTCTGCTGGCGGTTCATTGCTGGCATTACTATCCGCACTGCTGGCAGCTGGCTTGGGCGGCGGCGTGGCCTTCTGCTCATCCACAAACACAACATCCGAGTCGCTGTTCGAGTCCAGACTAACCAGTTCCGGTGTACGCAAGTGAGGAGGTTTGCGCTCCAGCACAAACACGCACTCATCATCATCGTCGCTGCTGTTGCTGCAGTCGCTGCTCTGGAGTTCAATGTGTGCACTGATGGGCAGATTGGCCACAGCCTGACGTCGTCCGGCCTGGTTGTTGCTATCGTTAATGGCCGCCACCTCGGCATTGGCCGCTGCATCGCCATCATCAATCTCAATCACCTCGTTGGCCGGTCGACGCATGCTCAGATTGATGGCCACCGTCTGGGAACCCACATTCGAGGTGGTGGTGCGGCGTATCGAGATGCCTGGCAGCTCGCTGCCATCGGTGTTCATTGTGACGCTGAAGGAATGTGTTGCACTGGGATTGGTCACTATAACGCTGGTCATGGGGCGTGGCAAGCGATCCAAACTTGTGATGGGATCACCCACACTGCCATTCACATCGTTTCCGACGCCGCCGCCGCTGGCGCCACTGCCACCACCGCTATTGCTAGCTGCATTTGCTGCATTCGATACGTTCGGCTCCTGCGGCATGCCCGACTCATTGTTCGATACCAAATCCAGCAAATCCACCTCCACCTCTTCGGCCACACGCGTTGAGTACTGCACAACACGATCGTAGCCAACCATGTCGAACGGAGAGCGGGCAAAATTGAAGAGTTCGTGTATAAAGTGATTCGTGCGCTCTCCCAGAAACGGCGACAGACGGCGTCGGAATGTTCGGGTCGGTATATTGATCATGGGCAGGATATCGTGCATCATTTGCATCACTTCGCTTACACTGTTCGGTGCGTTGCGCAAGAGACAGACAATGTCACGATTTATCCACGGCATCAGGCGATGCATTTGTGAGGGATTATCTCTGTGGAAGGCGACAAGGAAGGGAAGAATTTAATAAAATAGATTCTAAAGGATTTCAGATTGCCAAATTACCTGTAGAAACGTGCGCTCCACTCGCGATAATTTCCCGTCGATGGATCCATAACGGGAATCGAGTATAGCTTGCGATCGTAAACATAACGACGCCATAGCTGGTTCAATGTCCATGAGCCACGCTGCTCCTGATCATTGCGATAGTAATTCATGAGCTCCATGCGAAATGGTTCGCTGCGATAGTAAAGCGCAGGGATGCGCAAGTGTGGATAACCCGCTGCAGCCTCATCCTGTGACTCATCCGTGGCATTGTCTGTCATCACGGCCTGGTTCTGGAGCATATACCGCTGGCGTCGTATATTAAAGATGTGAAAACTGAGTGCCGAATGCTCGGGCGGATTCGATTCCACCGTATATCGATCATAGTCATCCAAAGTGCGAACATTGTGTATGATGGTCTTGAAGGGTTGCTTGCAGAGCGGACACTCTGGCTTGATCTGTATGAAACATGTGTAAATATATATAGTTTATGATTACTCGAAGAGATTCGAAGAGATTCACTTACCTTGCTCCACTCGCTGAGACACTTGAAACAGAACTGATGCATACACGAGTCTGTGAAGCATTTACGCCTGCAGCGGGACAGGCAGATGGCACAATTTGGTGGCGGCGATGAGCGTGCAGCTGGCGTATTGTGTCCAGCGGCGCCATTGGAGGAGCTGCTCTCCAGTTGCTGCAGTTGTTGTTGCTGTTGCACACTGCCGTTGGGCTCATCCTCACCGCTTTCGCTGCCGCTCTCGGTGAGATCCGCGAACTGCATGGCAGCTGGTGGCAACGTGCCGACACTGGCGACAGCATCAGCTGCTGGCGGTGGCTCCACGATGACCGAAGATGCCAAGTCATCCCCAACGAAAGGAGGCGCCTCTTCGATTAGCAAAGAATCGGCCATAGTTTTTTTTCTAGCAGTGTGTCGCGTCTTATAATAATTTGTGCAACAAAAAAAAAAAAAATATTTAGGTTCTCCTGGAACTGGAATTTAATGGACTCGGTCGTGCTTCGGGTAACCGCTTCGGTTTCTCTTCACGCTTCTCTCCCGTTCCCGTTCCCGTCTGCCGTCTCTCTTACAATTCTCGCACCGTCTCACTCACTTTTAGTTATCATCTGGTTTTGTTCGCAACAGAACAACACAAAATGGACATGCGTCTTTTTTTGCATGGCTTTTATTATATCAATGCGCAAACTTTGGTGCTGGTTAGGATGCGTGCTTGACGCCCAATTAAATACACTACAATTTAACACATTCCTTGCGTCTCTATTTCACAATAAAAGGCAGATATATACGTTTTGAAGTTACTAGAAAATATTTGGCTGTATTCACTTTATAATGAATCCGTATGATTAAAGATGTGCTCACCGTCGATCTAAAGTTTGTTATCGATAGTTCACATGCTTAATAAAATAGCATGCATGCTGTTATAATAAAAGGTGCCATACTCTCCAGTAATTGCAAATTAAATTAAATAAAATAAAACACATTTTTGTATAATAAATCAAACCCAGATTTCTAAAAATTAAAAAGGGACAAGACTCTCCTTCGATACAACCTTGTACTATTATTACATCATGAAAATTGTCATCGATATATTTATTTAAAATTGTTCTTTTTGAGATCTGCGTTGAGTTAATTTCTTAACATAAAATTACACAATGCTTATTTATTTTAAGATTGATTGAATCATACGCACTTATGCATAATAAAATAAACAAAGAATATTCATCGTCAGCTACTTTCTCAATTGCCGCGACGAAGATTTATTTTGAAAAATACATATTTATGGGCAGCACTTCCTGACGTTGGGTAGTACTTTTTCAACTATCGATTAATACAATTCCTTAAGCCCGCAGCATCTGTAATTTAGATAAATTCTTGCAATAGGAAATATTTCAATATTTTTAAAGTTATCAAAAAAAATATATAAAATTATATTTGTCTGGAAGAATTCTTCAGAGTCACCATACCGCCCCTAATGTACGAACGCAATTATGAGCGATGCGCTGCGCAGCATGAATCATGTTATCGATAAACCCAAAAAACAGCAACATTTTCGCCTACAAAAAATGTACTAAAAAATACATAGCGCGTAAAATTGTTTGCATTTGGTGGCGTCGATTTTAATTTTTCGTGTTTTAAGTGCATTTTCCGGTGATAAAATTAAATAAATTGCCCATAGATAACGCCAAGATATCCCATAAAATGGATCGACGCAAAAAGCGAACCTCTTCGGAGCAATATCAAATGTACATTGAGCTGATGGAGAGCGACCCAATTTTTGCCAGCGGACGCGTGCCGCGCGATTATGATCTGAATTATTTGACCAAAAAATGGAAAGAATTGTCGGACAGGCTCAACAAATGCGGTTCGGGACCGACGCTAACAGCCGAGGAATGGCGCAAGGTGAGTTTCGAGCACAAATTGTGCATCGCCTAGAGGCGGGAGCGGGCTCTGCATTGCATTGCTCTGCTTGTGGTATTGGTGGGGTGGGGGAGGTTATGCGAGTTCTGGCGGCAAATGACGCGCACATTTGTTGCAGCGCCTGAACGATTGGAAAAACACGACGCGTTGCAAGTACAGACGCAGCCTGATGTCCAGCGAGAAGGACATATCGATGTCGTCGTTGGAGACGCGTGCCCTCAATCTATTTGGCAAGGTACCCGGTGCTGGCGAGGGCCTGATAAACTTGAAATCGGAGAAGGATGATCATGAGGATGACATGGAGGAGCTGGGACAACGCACATCGGCGTCGTTTCAGAAAGAGCTGCAAGCGGCCGTCGAGGAGGCCATCAATGATGAAGTCGATGAGGATGAAATGGTCGAAGAGCACGTCGATCAGGAGGATCTTACCGATGAGAATATGCATGAGGCAGGCGGTGGCATCGATGGACCCACTGTCGGTGGCACAACGGCGGTGAACACAAGCGGCGGCGGTTATCGCACCATTGTTGTGGACAATTCCACCTATGTGGAGGAGGATCAGGAGCCAACTGAGGCACCAGTGGAGCCCGTGAAATTCGTATGCACGCCCAACATACACGCAGTTGGCTCCAGTGGCAACACCAAGCTCATCAATGGCGAGCTGCCGGTCAAGCGATTACGACGAGATCAGGTGATCTATGAGGGTAAGTGGCGTGGTCATATATTCTCTATCTATTTGGGTCTCCTGGCTATTATCCTGATTTCTAACTCTATAGTTAAAAATGCTCCGCGCTCGTATACAACCATACAAACAGGTGGTGGAACGCTGCCCACGCTGCACAACACAAAGATTCACCATGAGGCGCCGAGCACGACACTGAGTGCTGCGCTGAGCGGCCTCGATGCACAGGAGATAGCACATCAGCTGAAGCGTTTGGCGGATATCAATTACGAGAAGCTTCAGTTCGATATAGCGCGATTCAAATTCAACAATCCTGGCTTCCACTATGAGCCGCCGCCATTATAGTCATTGCCCCAGGCAGAAACACAGAAAGGCAACCGGGCTCAGCAGCAGCAGCAGCAACAGCATCAGCATCAGCAGCACCGACAACAGCAGCAGCATGCGATAGTGAAGCGGGAGCAACAGCAGGAGAAGAAGCAACACCAACATCAGCAACACAATCATCATCAGCAGCAACAGCAGCAGCAGCTTCTGCATCAGCGACAACAACAGCAGCAGCAGCATAAGAAGCAGCAGCAGCATTAACACCAGCAATAGCAATAGATTGATTGATTGACAAACACACACACACAGACACACACACACATACAGAACGCAGACCCAACTCAATTCAGTTCAGTTGGAGAATTGTACATTTGTCGAGAACTGACTGAGCCGGACATGCAATTGAGCGACCAAACACGGACGGAGACGGAGACGGAAACGAAGACACCACAGACAAAATGAAGGAAGGAAGGAAGCGACGCCAACTATCATAACCTAAATTAGCCAGAGTTTAGTTTAAAGTTTACGTAGTTCATATAATAATGCAAATCATTTCAATATAGAAAACCAAACAGCAACACACACACAAAAAAACAATCGTAACAGTCTCTCACATATGTATTTGTATTGTAATCTGCTTGAAGAAGAAGAAGAAGGAGAAGAGAAATAATAATAAGAAGACAAAGAAAGATGGTCAAGATTTTGCAGATATGCATCGTACGCGCATTAATACATACAATACGATGTAAATAGGGGTACGAGAAGAAATCTAGATATTCGATCTATCTATCCATCGATTTGCAAAAGCTACCTTATCTCTAAACGATAAATCCATGTAAAATTGGACGCATAATTTTAAACAAAATGATTGTAAATGTAAAGAATAAAGTTTAACAAAGATAAATGTCAGTCCGTCTCTCTCTATATATAGAGATGCAGATAGTCTATATATAGAGAGGTATATATATATATATATATATATAGAGAGGTATAGGCGCCCTCGATCGTGCTCCACCTTTCGCGCATTCTTGTTTATTTATGAGTTTCTTTAGCTCTTAACTATGCAATCGATGCCAACACTGAGAGATCCATTAATCATTATGGCCGGGCCAGGCAGGAGGAGGAGGAGGAGCAGGAGGCGAGGATGTTGGTGTGCACTTGGGTCACTTCTCTGGGCATTTGTGGGCGCACTTTGTAACTGTCTTAGGGCCGGACGAAGCGACTCATCCGACTCGGCTCGCCGCGATGTGAAAATCATTTTAACTGTTATGTGTGGCTGATGCAACAAGTGCCCATGCGAGATGCCTCTCCAGAGAAGAAACGGTGCGATGCGATGCGAGCCTGCCAAGAATATGACCTGGGGAAGGCGAGGCGGGCAAACCAATAGATCATTTGAACGCCGTGCGCTGCAAATCATAAATTACAACTGCGCCGCTAGTCGACGCCAACGATGACGATGACGATGACTACGACGTGGCTTGGCGTGGTGCAGTCAACGCATGGCGAACCGTTAGTTGACCATTTCGGGTTCAGGTTCGTCGATAACTGCACAACACGTCGTATGCTTAATCTGTTTCCCCTCCCACTCCCCGCCTGCCATTGCTTTGCTTTGGTTTTGTTTCTGCTGTTTTTGGCCCACTGCGCCTGGTTGTGGGTGCCGTCGCTCTTCGCTTTGATGAAAGGCCTGCAAGCAAAGCTGATTAACGGGCACACACACACACTCAGCCAGATGTCTTCTTCTCACATGGCCCCGGCCTGGCATGCCAGATCCATTAAATAGTTCGTGTTGCACTCGTTTTGCCATGGACCACAACTGCGACTACGACTGCAGCTGGAGCTGGAGCTGGGCTGGAGTTGATGCTGCGACTGGGACTGGCACTGGCAGCGAGCCTGGATCAGGGCACACATGACAGCGTGCAAAATTGTAGCCCTGGGCGGGTGTTATAGCTAAATAAAAACGAGAGAGAGAGAGAGCACCACGAGCAGCAGGTAAAGCACAAAACTATTCAGCAACATGTGAAGCACTCAAAATAAGCAATCGATGCGCTATGCCAACTAGGGTAGGGCATATTGGCAGGCAGGCAGGTAGGTAGGCTGAGGCGGGCAGCACATGTAGAGCACAACTAGAGATCGCTAAATGAACAGGGTAAGCTATAAAGATAAATACATCTATATAATGTGAAGATTATGAAGTGTAAAGATAATAAATAAATAACATGCTGGAAAATAATCTGATATAATAATAATAATAATATATATAATAATATAAATAATCATATATATATCAGAATTTAATCTCTTCAGTTTCTAAAGTTGAAAAATTTATAATATGATATATTTTTTAAGGAAAAATATATAGTACAATTTTAGAACTGAAAAACAGTTATTAAAGTACTTAATATTATTATCAATATATGTATATTATTATCATTTATATATTTAAATTCATTTATTGCATGATATATTTATATATTTAAATTTATTTATTGCATGATATATTTATATATTTGTTTTTTATTTATATATTGTACATTTATTATAAGATATATTATAATTTCAGCAGCAGGATTAACAGCATATTATAAAGAGTAATGCTAATAAATTCCATATAAAACATACTTAGGTTTTGCAGAAAAATAGTATTATATAATATAATAATATACAAATACGAAAAAATGCTATGATATTATTGTATAATATATATAATACTATACATTTTAGTTAGTTTGTAGCTAACATGGGTTCTAAAGTAGATAAAGCGAGTGCTAAGCTCTCAAATTAATCTTTTAAGATATTTTCTAGTCTAATCTTTTGCGTGCAAGACTGCTAAACTTGTAGAGCACACGCGATAAGGCTGAAGATCTCTGTGCAGACAATATTCGTAGTTGTCAGCAAGAAGCGTCGCTGGCGGCCCAATTGAAATCTACATATATATAGAGTCTATCAGGTGTGTGTGTGTGTGTGTGCGACTATATAAGACGTATGCTTAAATTAATGTTTTATTAAACGCGCTGAGACTTGAGCGATTCATCTTCATTCGCTGCCAACGCCATTGGCTATTGGCCAGCAAAAGAAGCAGCAGGAGAGGGGATGCGGGCGGGGCAGGAGATTGGATAGTTGGAGGAGTTGGTAGACAGGGCAACACATATGCTGAGAATAGCCAGCTCGGATCACAGTGCTCGGTTAGAGCGTCCCTTATGGCCAGCGGAACCTACGTGAGATGTTGTTGCCGCAGTTGCAGCTGTTGTTGTTGCTGCTGTTGCAGATGTTGCTGCTGTTGCAGATGTTGCTGCTGTTGTTGTATTCTGTTCTGGGCGCAAGAGTGCAAAGCGTTTTTATGCCAGCGATTATTACGCTTGATCCTAAAGCACCAAAGGGTCAATTGATGTTTGTGATGTTGCTGAATGTTGTTGCCGACAAGCACAGCAACACAACAGCAACACAACGGCAACACACGGCCAATGTTGCTGATGCTGTTGTTGCTGTTGCCCGCAATTTGCTTTGGAATTTTAAGCAGCGCGACGGTCGCATCGCCATTTACCATTTGCCATTTACCATTTTACCTCTCTCTCTCTCTCTCTTTACATCCCTCTCTCTCCCACTCTTTCCACTTCTCTCATAGACGAATATCATTTTGCACATTCTGCTTTCGCCATGTATTCCACAAACTGTCGAAAGAGATGGCCAAAAATTGCCAAGAGAGTTGATATATCACTGCCGATCCGTGGCTTATCAGCAACAGTTGCTGCTGCCGCTGTTGCTGGGGGGCTTCTCCATTGCAAATTGCTGTCGAAAAATTTGCAAGTTGTTCTCATGCTCGTTTAATATAGAAATTATTTAAACTTGAGGGAAAAAAAAATGGCAAAAAGTCGTGAAACGTTGCGTCAAGCTTTTCATCTCTTGACCCACATAATGAGGCATGCAAATAGAACCCCCGCCCCCCTGTATCTCCCCCTCCCCCCCTGGAACTTGGCTAAGAATTTGAGTAGTATAAAATGCTGCAGAGGATTCGCTGCGAGGAGGAGTTGCTGGCCAGAGATACTATATAGTATATTGCAGCTTCTCTGCTATACAATATATGTATAATTATATTAGCATGATCTATGTCATTAAAGGAATTATACACTTGTGTGTGTGTGTGTGTGTGCTGCACATGCATAGCGCAATTAGTGCAACAGCAGCAGCATCATCGGCAACATCAGCAACATTGGCCTGGGCAGTAAAAACAACTATCGACTGCGATGCGATGCGGCTAACAATATGGCCGGCGGGCGTTTATGGCCATGACAGAGCGGACAGGCCAAACGACAGGCCATTATTGACGCCACTCGACGCCACATTGGACACACTGTGTGTGTGTGTGTGTGTGTGTGTACCCTGGTCCAGTTGCCATCATCGACCAGCAGCAGCAGCAGCAACAACGTCGACGACGACGACAACGTTGCATGCAAATTGCGCCCCCTCTGCGCCGCCTGCCGCGTCGAGCTAAACATGGCTAAAATCGCCTAACAGACGGCTAAAACGTACAAAAATATTGAGCGCTGAAATGGTGCGGGCTATTTACCAGATCCGCTGCCCCCCCTGCCTCTTTGCCTCCTCCCCCTGCCCCTATGTGCTGGCACAACCCTTGCTGCCGTCTCCTCTTGCAACAGCAGCAGCAGCCCTTGACCAGCAACCAGTTGCCCCTCTAGCCTGCTGCCCACTCCTCCCCGCTTGCCACTCCCCCTTCTCTCTGCTTCCCCCCCTCGCTAGCCCACTCCAGCCTGCTGGCAGTCATAAACACGCACTAATTGCAGCCATGATTTGTTACACACTGCATTAATGGCGCTCTCGCAGGACCGCAGCAGCAGCAACGACAGCAGCAACATTGGCGGCAGCAACAACCATTCAAACAGCAACTAAAATCAAAGCCTAATTGCCTATAAATGGCAGTTTTGTAGCAACAGCAGCAAAATGTGGCGACATCAAACGTAAAACTTTTCAGCAACATCAAGAACCGTAGCAGCAGCAGCAGCAGCAGCAGCAGCAATCGCTGCAGTGGCAGCAGCAACAGGAACATGCCTGCACATGCCTGAAACGACTTGCCAAGCGTTTTGCCTTTTGATTTATAAACAAAATTTAGTAACAATGCATTAATGCAGCAGCAACTGTTGCTGTTGCTGCTGTTGCCGGGCTGGCGCTGTTGCTGCCTATGCAATTAGCCGCGAGATGGATGTCTGGCAGCTACAGTGGGGTGGTCCTGTGTGTCGCCAGCAATCGATCGATCGAACGATCGATATATATATGCATTGATATCCGCAAATCGTTTTGGCTTGATCTCTCACTTGCAACAGTTGCAGCGCCAGCAATGTTGCTCGCGTGGTCAGCGCCAATTACTTAGAGCATATCAATTATAGTATGACTGCAGCAATGGATTGTAAAATAAAGAACATGGCCAAATGAGACGCGGCAGAAGAGGAGCAGGAGTTGCTGCTGCCGCTGCTGCTGCAGTTGCAATTGTTGCTGCTGCTGTTGCTGCTGCTGCTGCTGCTGCTGTAATTGAACTGCGCGTATTGCAAATTATTATTTTGTGCATTTGCAATCGCATCGCCTACTGGAAATGTGCAAGCCATGCCCCCAGTGCGTGCAGGGCCATTCCAACTAACTTGCCCGGCCAACTGGCCCCACTGTGCTCCCTTTGTGCCCCCACTGTGCTTGGCGTGCCCTGCGTGTCTGTTCATATGTTTTCATTACTTTTGCCCATTATGCGTGTACGTGACGCACAATTTGAAATTGGCAGCTTATAAGCCGGATACCAGGCGACCAATGTGCACAATTGCAGCAACGCGTCCGACATGGTTGCCTCCCGCTCCTTGCCCCTGCCTCCCTCTCTGCTCCCTCCCTGCCTCCCTCTCTGCCACACTCCCTGCCTGCCTGCCTGCCACCACTTGTACTTGTACTTTTGGGCCGTGTGGCTTGCGGCAACAAGCAGCGAGCAGGCCAACCAATTGGCCAAAGGAGTCGTGGCAGCAGGAGCAGCACAGGCAGACAGCAAGAGGGGAGAGAGGGGAGAGTGGAGACGGGGGCGGGGACTGTGCCACGTCGCGTCGAGCGTCTGTTTGTGGCTTTTGTTTGTTGTTGAAGTTTACAATTTTAATGCACTGCCACTTGACTGTTGACAGTGCAACACGCCGAGTGTGCCTGCCTCTGTGTGTGTGCGTGTGTGTGTGTGTGTTTGTATCTGTGTGTGCCAGGCTATTGATTTTATGCGCATTGCCCTGCAGTTGTCGTCGTGCTGCTGCTGCTGCTGCTGCTGATGTTGCTGTGGCTGCTTTTAACTCATTTCGCACATTGCGCTAAATGAAATTTCAATTCCAACTGCGAAATCGTTCGAAGGAAACGCAGCGAGCGACAAAAGGAAATAAACGCTGATTCACTCTGTGCACAGGAAGAGGGAGGAGAGAGACGAAGCAGGAGGAGGAGGAGGAGCAGGAGAAGGAGGAGAAGCTGGAGCTGCAGGTCCCTCAAGCGTGCAGCATCCATTAAGCAACTGTAAATCATAATATACAATATACACATAAACATGCACAGATACATTCATGGGAGAGTCGAATGAGCTAATTAAAGTGAAGCATATGGAGACGGCTTTAAAGGGTTAATATAGCGCATACATATTATATATATTCTTGAACAGTGTGTGCATATTTGTAGAGGAAAAGATATAATGCGATATATGATGACATAAGCTGAGCAGATTGACTGTAGAGAATAGTATAGTTTGTTTAAAGCTTTCAGGCACAATTTTAAGGGTATATGCTTCAGATATATAGCATATATATTCTTGAACTGTAGTTGAGTATATGCAATACTTCAGTTCATTATGTTTGCAGTTCAAGCTTTATTAGGGAAAGTCAAGTTTATATCCTCTGAAATACATTTTTAGTGCAGTACATGCTTACAAGCTTAGATCTTGAGTTAATATCATGTTGTTCAAGAATAGATATATATTCTTGAACAACATGATATTAACTCAAGATCTAAGCTTGTTTATTTACTGTAGCTAACTCAGACAATGTTTCTCTCTTGTGTGAGACATTGACTGACTTCTTAAGTGTTTATAATGCATATATATTCTTGAACAGCAGGGGAAATTTCTAGATATCTAAGTAACTAAGTATCTAGTGCTTCATTTATAATTTCTACTTTTATTTTAAGCTTTAAATAATAATATCTCGCAGTGTATTCCTTACAAACAGCCTGACAATACTACTGTATCTCAGCCTACCCTACCTTCTGAGCTTCTCCAGCTTCTCCAGCCTCTTCTTTCCTGTTCTCCCGCTCCATATTCTATAAGGCAATCTAATTGCCTGCCGCCTGCATTTTCTCCACGCCAAGTAAGACTTTCGTTAGGCCTAACGGTTAAATAGGACAGCTGAGGCAGCTGAGGGATCTCCCCCCCATCTCCAGGCAGGAAGGGGTAGGGTAGAGAATAGTATAGTTTGTTTAAAGCTTTCAGGCACAATTTTAAGGGTATATGCTTCAGATATATAGCATATATATTCTTGAACTGTAGTTGAGTATATGCAATACTTCAGTTCATTATGTTTGCAGTTCAAGCTTTATTAGGGAAAGTCAAGTTTATATCCTCTGAAATACATTTTTAGTGCAGTACATGCTTACAAGCTTAGATCTTGAGTTAATATCATGTTGTTCAAGAATAGATATATATTCTTGAACAACATGATATTAACTCAAGATCTAAGCTTGTTTATTTACTGTAGCTAACTCAGACAATGTTTCTCTCTTGTGTGAGACATTGACTGACTTCTTTAGTGTTTATAATGCATATATATTCTTGAACAGCAGGGGAAATTCATAGATATCTAAGTAACTAAGTATTTAGTGCTTTATTTATCATTTCTACTTTTATTTCAATGCATTTAGTAATATCTCGCAGTGTATGCCTTGCAAACAGCCTGACAATACTCATGTATCTCACCCTACCCTACCTTCTGAGCTTCTCCAGCTTCTTCTCTACTGTTCTCCCGCTCCATATTCTATAAGGCAATCTAATTGCCTGCCGCCTGCATTTTCTACACGCCAAGTAAGACTTTCGTTAGGCCTAACGGTTAAATAGGACAGCTGAGGCAGCTGAGGGATCTCTCCCCCCCCTTCCGGGGCAGGAAGGGGCAGGGTAGAGTGAAACTGCATACGGAATATGATTGAGGTACTCGGTAACGAGCTGGCATCTATCATGGCCATATCAAACTGGCATCAAACAATTTCAAATGGATCGAATGAAAAATCAACTAGCCCGGCCAATTGCAGGCGGGTTACAGCTGCTGCTGCTGTTGCTGCTGTTGCCACGGCTGCTGCTGCTGCTGTTGTTGCTGCTGCTGCTGCTGCTGTCGGTCTCGCCCGTCGTTGCGACTATTTTGTATGCATGCAGCGAACGTGATCGGTTGCCTAACAGCAATTTTAGCTGCTAGATATCGCTCCAGAACAAAGTGGCCAACGCGACGCACAGCAGCAACAGCAGCAGCAGCAGCAGCTGAGGCAGCGGCAGCAACAGTTGTTGCTGTTCAAACAAATCAACAAACGGCAGCAACATCGCCGCATTTCACTTGGCCCAAGTCAATGATTGAAATTCTAAGAGCAACTTGTTGCTGCCGCCGATGTTGCTGCTGTTTCTGCTGCTGCTGCTGCTGCTGTTGTTGACCTTTTCGCATGAGAATCGCATGCTGATGATGGATACACTGGAGCTGGGCACACTGTCAGTGCCAGAGCCAGGCAGTTGCTCAGCTGTCAGTGTGCACAGCTCGTCATGGGCAATTTAAGTGGAAGTGGAAGAAAGGTTTCAACACACACACACACACACACACACACACTCGTGGAGACAGTGACAACTGCACATCAGCAACATCGATGGCAGAGAATGCCACAGTCAAAGTCGATGGCAAAGCCGCAGTCAGAGTCGAAGTCAAAGCAAATACGCGACGGATAATTGCGCTCAGAGCCCAAAACACCCATAGAACAAGCCATAGACATAGCAACAAACA
Organism: Zaprionus kolodkinae; assembly: GCA_018901885.1. Taxonomy (NCBI): domain Eukaryota; kingdom Metazoa; phylum Arthropoda; class Insecta; order Diptera; family Drosophilidae; genus Zaprionus; species Zaprionus kolodkinae. The sequence goes on along the minus strand of JAEIFM010000037.1, from coordinate 1,899,537 downwards.
ACAGCAACAAACAACAGCAACAACAACAGCAGCAGCAGCAGCAGCAACAGCAAATAACAAACAAGCAACAGCAACAACTACGGCATCGCGGAATTTCACAGCAGCATGGAAATTTGTTCGATGCCTTGTCGCTTGTGCAGTTGTTGTTGTTGCTGCTGCTGCGGTGCCTGTTGCTGTTGTGCCTGTTGCTGTTGTTGCTGTTGTTGTCGTCTTCAGCAAGCAGTTTGTTTTGTTTGATTTGGATTTGATTTGATTTCAGCAGCGGTACTGCTCGCTTGCTGCCTCTGCCAGCTGCAACTGCTGCTGCTGCTGCCGATGCTGCTGCCAGCTTATTCAAATGCTGCGCGCATAGTTTCTTGACCTTTACTCAGTCGCTGCGCAGTTGGCGTCGCTGCTCGTAACTGCACATGCGCGTTGAGCCGCCCGCGCCTGCGCCCTCGCCTGCGCCTGCTGCTGCTGCTGCTGCTGCCTCATCCCGTTTGGCAATTTTGCAGCTTACTAACTTGCAAAAGGTTGGCAACAGCAGCAGCAGCGGCAGCAGCAGCAACAGCAACAACGTCGACAACGTTGCGGGAAATGCGATTGACGGTAATTGGTTGACGTTTGTCTTATTTAAATTTGTTTTCTTTGGCCTGCTCCGCGCCAGCTTTGCTCTCTGTCGCTGCTGCTGCTGCTGCTGTCGCTGCTTTGGCTGTTGCTGCTGCTGCTGTCGCTGCTTTGGCTGTTGCTGCTGCTGCTGCCCGCCCCCGCTACACCTCGCTGTGTCTGTGTGCTGTGAGCTAACCTTGAGCAGGATACTGTCACATTCCAATCAGCTTGGTTACACACCCCAAAAAGAAATGCCTATAATAGAGAGGAGATAGTGTGGCGATAGTATCGTAGTTACTATCGATTGCAGGGGATCAATAAGAAGCTGTAAACACTGGAAATAAGTGTTGATTAGCACTGAAAATGGGCTGTTACAGATACTAAGATTTGTTCGTATAAATACAAATAGTATATTATGATTATATATTTTTCTGCTGAAATTGAAATTAAGAGCAAGGCTGTCTACTATCGTATTAATATCAACATTCATCGTTCTATTTCCGTAATCCTCTAGTAACTACTGCCTTTATCTTTATAGAATATAGAACTAGTTTCATTTAGCTTTATCCACTACTTCTTGCAGGGTATTTACTAGTCCAACTCACACATCTTTCCCCAGCCTGATTTCAGGTTTCTTTTCTCAGCCTGAGACGGCGTGCAACTTTAATTGAAATGAAATGAGTTTCGTCGATTTGTGTTCTAAGAATTTGTTTTTGATTGTTTTCTTGTAAATTTGAATGATTATCGAGGCAGTTGCAAGTTGCAAGTTGGCCGTGCTGCAACAGTTGCTGCAGTTGCGCAATTGAATAAACAACGCAGCGCAGCGCAGCTCCAGCAAAGTCGTCGACCCGCGTAATTGCAAGTTCGGTCTGTGACCGAGACCCAGACCCAGACCTACAGACGAAACGCTGGAGACGCTGCTGGCAGGCAGACCCTGAGACAGTCAGAGAAACTGAGACTGAGATGGAGACAGGAAAAGGGACAGGCAGGGGCACAGAGACAGGGAAGGAGACAGAGACAAAAGGCAGAGACAGAGACAGAGTCAGAGACAGAGACAGAGACAGAGACAGAGACAGAGACAGAGACAGAGACAGAGACAGAGACAGAGACAGAGACAGAGACAGAGACAGAGACAGAGACAGAGACAGAGACAGAGCCAGAGTCAGAGACAGCGTCAGAGCCAAAGAAAGGTCTAAAGAGAGTGCCAAAAGACAGTGCCGCGACAGACCCTAGTGAGTAACTTACTACGTGGAACAACCTGACTGACTAAAAGGGGGAAGTATCCACACTCTCTCTCTCTCTCTCTCTAGACTCCACTTCCCTGTCTGCCCCTCTCTGGGGGTAATTGAACTGTGCGCACTTTTTAATTGTGTTGCATGCGACGCGGAAGCGGCTTAGAGAACTGGGCCAGGATCTCTGCAACGGGAGGAAGCCAATGAAGCCAATTTGTTACCGCTACATCGCAAATATCGCGTATCGGACAAAGAGGAGAGGCGACGAGAGGGATGAGGAAGGAGAGACATGGGAGTGCGAGTGCGAGAGCGAGAGCGCGTATATCGCGATAAAGTTGCCCGGCACGCTAAACGAAACCACTTCCTCAACTCCAGTCGACTTGACTCCAGTCGACTCCACTCCAGCGTTTAAATAAACATATTGAGAGACGAATGGATAACGCAGCTAGCGAGGGAGAAGGAGAGAGGAATGGGGGAAGCGAGACAAGAGGCATGCAGCAAGTTCAAGATTGAAACCGAAACTGATGCGTAGTTTAGGGCGATTTACACAGTTTAAACAGACGGCGATACAAATCGCCGGCACATGAGCCGATCTCAGGCTAGAGCCATAGCCACAGCCATAGCCAAGCGGATGAGGCAGCTGTTCTCTCCTGCCCATGGACCCAGGGTCTTCCTGTGTGCCATAACTGTAGCAAATGGCCTGGCAACATGCAGCCAGGCAAACCGAGGAGGGAGCAGACTGAGATTGAGTAAAAGCCAGCAACAGCAAATACACTTAGGCTAAATACCCTGTAAGCAAGAGAGAAATTAGACTTGAGACTAATTTGTGAATGGAAAATATATGTTCATAATTAAGAAAGAACTTTTAAAAGACTTTCTAAAATGTTTAGAATATGCTTAAAAATAGAAAAATATTAAAATAGGTCGTTTGTAGGTCGTTTTTAGGTTGTTTGCTATGAAATAGGTTGTTTTCAGGTTGTGTTATGTTGTTTTTAGGTTGCTTTTAGGTTGTTTTAGGTCGTTTTAGGCTTTTATTTATAAAATAGGTCGTTTTTAAGTTGTTTCCTATAAAATAGGTTGTTTTTAGGTTGCTTTAGGTCGTTTCTGGGCATTAATCTGTGAAATAGGTCGTTTTTAGGTTGTTAAAGGTTGTTTTTAGGTTAATTTAGGTTGTTTATAGGTTGTTTTAGCCTGTTTGCTTTATCTCAAGAGCAAACTTTGTTAGGATCCTCCGTTTTCTTACTATTCCTAGCTTCATTTATCGATTTTATTTGCAGTTCTAATTCTGTCCCATAAAGCAACCCTTTGTCTGCTTTTGCGCAGTGTAGACCTGTAGGACTCTGCAAGAGGGCCCAGAGAACTCTTTTTTTTTGGCGTAGGCGTTCGCTGTCGGCTTTTGGTTCCGCGTCGGCTGCGGCTGCGGCTGCCGCATAGGAAAATGTTATAAATTGCACATTTGATGAGCAGAGAAACGTTTATGGTTCTAGGTACGAGGCCAGGGACCAGCTGTGCGTTTGTGCCTGTGCTTGGCAAGCGACGCAAATGGAGCTGGAGCTGGAGCTGGAGTTGCAGTTGTAGCTGGAGCTGGAGTCGTAGTTGTTGCTGGAGCTGCTCGGAGTCTGCCTTTTAGCGCTTGCATGTCGGCTGATTAATTGTGCCAGCGTCATAAACGTGATGATATCGCAATGTAAGCGCATTTTTCATGTTATTCAATTCGTTGCCGCCAGCTCAGGCTACGGCAACAACAGCAACAGCAACAGCAATGGGGAACAACAACAACGGCAACGGCAACGACAGTCAATCTATTTGCATAGCATTTTTGCTTTACGCTCGCCACAAAATACAAAAGACTTAGGCAACGAACTCGATCGTAGCTCACCGTTTTTGGCATCTCTCACGCGCCCGCTCGCTCGGCCATATTAAATCTTTCGATATTGCCAACTAATTACAAGCATTAACGCAATTGCAACTCCTCTCTCTCTCTCCCTCTCTCTCTCTCTCTCTCTCTTTCTCTCTCTCTCTCTCGCTCGCACGAACCTCTTTCCGCATTCGCTCTATGGAAATTTTCGAATGCAATTTGTGATTTAATTCTTTGCCCAAATGGGCGCAATCAAATCTCGACTCTCTGCCCGTTCCAGGTGCCAGCCAGGTGTCGGACTGGCAGGTGTTTTTTTTTTTTACCAGCCCCATTGTCTCAATGGCTCAAAACAGGAAGTATTTGGCATGTGTCCATAAATTATAAGCTCGCTTAGGTGTTGTTGTTGTTGTTGTTGCTGATGTTGCTGCTTTATTGAAATTTCCATGCGTTGCATTTGGGAAAAAACGACGCGTCGATTTCACCTGGCGCTGAACCCGATTTGGTAAAAGCCAGTTTAATATTATAGTTTGTAGTGCACCTGAAGTGTTCATAGTCCAGATACAGCGACAGGTTAGTTAGGGGTCATTACGGATTGCTGTTGTAACAGAGGGAAAACTGCAGTAAAGTGACGAGAAAGTGGAACAAAAGAAAAAATGTAATATTTCGGATTTCTGATAAAAAATGGAATTTTTTGATCGTTTTTCACTTATAACTTGGCCAAAAACCATTTGATCTAACGCGGAAATGACTTTTTGATCACGGTATTGATCCTACATTGATTCTGCATTTCAATTTGATCGATTTAGGAACATCGATTTTTTTTCACTTTTTCCATGCAACCCCCTTGTAAAAATTTCGAAAATTTTCAAAAATTTGATATATTAATTTTTTGCTTAAAATCAAATAAGATATTCGTTATTAGCATAAAAATCCAAACCGCGACTGATTCGGACGCAAAATAAGGAAAATATGCACATTTTATCGGTTTTCCAGGGTTGACTTTCCTCTTTCACATCGCTTTTTGGAAAAAATGGAATTTTTTGATCGTTTTTCACTTATAACTTGGCCAAAAACCATTTCATCTAACTCGGAAATGACTTTTTGATCACGGTATTGATCCTACATTGATTCTGCATTTCAATTTGATCGATTTAGGAACATCGATTTTTTTTCACTTTTTCCATGCAACCCCCTTGTAAAAATTTCGAAAATTTTCAAAAATTTGACATATTAATTTTTTGCTTAAAATCAAATAAGATATTCGTAATTAGCATAAAAATCCAAACCGCGACTGATTCGGACGCAAAATGTGGAAAATATGCACATTTTATCGGTTTTCCAGGGTTGACTTTCCTCTTTCACATCGCTTTTTGTAAAATTTTGAATTTTTGTGATTTTGACTATACGTATCTTTAATAATAATTACTCTATCCTCATATTAATAAATATCGTTGATGTTCGTGCATTATAAGCAACAGTGAAGATATGTAATATATATTATATCAGGAACTAATTAACTGTACTATATATACTATAGACAATGCACAATTGACAAGCTCTTTAAGCTCTTCAGACTGTCTACATACAATGCTTAAGATAGATATATCTTTGTTCTCTGTTTAGCTTTCAATCTCCCAGCCTGTTGTCACCTAACAACTTAAGTTGATTTGCTGGCATATTTTATAATACATTTACCATTTGATTATAATCCAATTGAAACCCCCTCGAGATCGCCAGTTGAGCAATGCGAACCTGTAAATTGTGTTGATGTTATAATTGCGCATTTTAAAAGCGGATCGCATTTATAGCTCGATGTTGCTGTTAATTTTGTATTTGTTGTGGGTTGTATAAGGTGAGGCGCAATAGAAATTATGCCCGTATGCATCGCTTTCATCGGGTTTGCAACGCCCACACGTGGATAGACCCGCTCGACTGACTCACTGAGTACCCATATGAGTAGAAAAATCAACTTTCAACTTTTGCATATACAATTTATATATTTTCTGAGACATTTATTAGACACAAATAGAATGTATAGTTATAGTAGGTATAATAATAATAATAATAATGTACGCTATATACTCGTATGCTATGTAAGCGATATATATATATAATTGTAATAACTAAAATGTACACACTAATCGACTAAGACAATGCATTCATTGCCGGAGACCCTCTTCTCTCCTCTTCTCTTGTCTCCGGGCTCTGAGCAACTAAAGACTAACAAGATTCGAGAGAGTTTATAATCGCTAATCTAATCGAAATAGTTTTGTTCATAATTCACAAACAAATTGCTTGAATACATTCACGAATTGGCGAACAGACACGAACAACATTTACAAATAATGAGGAGAAGTTAATAAATTCATTTGTCAACTATCGATAACTATAACTGTTGTTCGATAACATCTGCGCTAGTTAAATAATGTTCGATATTCGATTGCTCTTAACTAGTATATAGTGTGGTATAACAGCATATCGTTCCGATAACTGTGTATATATATATATATGTATGTGTATTTTGATATTGCTGCGGGCGCTTTACCTTCTCTTTCTCTTTCTGCTGCTGCTACTGCTGCTTGCTATCTCTTTCTGCCGCGCTCTAGCTTAACCGTTCGTTTAATTTACCATTAATTAATTAATTTTTTTAAGGTGTAATTTAAATTGTAATTTGTAAATTATAAATGTGACTCAAAACTGAAGGCGACAGCTAAAATGAGAAATGGCTTTTTGAACTGCCCTCGTTATGTTTTTTTCTTTTCTTTCTTTTGTTTTTTTTTATCAACTAAATGTGTCGCGCGGTTAAATTAAATTAAACATAAAATTAAAATCACAATTTTATAGACTTGATGTGTGTGTGTGTGTGTGTGGGTGGCTTTGTGTGTGTGTGTGTGAGGTGTGTGTGTGTATATTGCTGTTGTTGTGTGTGTGTGTCTTAGCAGCGCTTCGTCTGATTGCTTTGTTTGGTTCTACTGCTTCTCATTTTCGTTCTCGTCCTTCGTCGTAGTCATCTTCTGTCTCTTTCTGGTCATCCATCCAGGCAAAATATTCTTCAAAAATATTTCATTGGAATTTTTAAAGCATAGTTCTGGGCGCAGGGGAAGGCACAATTCAATGTTAATTAAAATTGCTGCTGCAAGCTAAAAATTGTGAAAGCTGCAAAGGGGGAGAAAGAGAGTGGGAGGAGGGAAAAAAAGAGAGGGAAAAGATAGAGGAGAGAGCGGAAAGAGATTGACAGAGAGCGGGAGAGACAGATAAAGAGGAAATTAGTTAGTTTTGCGCTGCTGCACGAATTTAATAAGCAAAACAATCAGAGGGCAGCACGATTTGCATTGCCACGCCCCCCCTGCTAGCCCCTTTTACACCCCCCCTCTTCCCCCTCTACTCACCTGCAGGAACACACACAGTGTTAAATGTTGTTGTTGTCGTTGTTGTTGTTGCTGTTCTGTTTGAATATTGCTATAGTTGTTGCTGTTGCTGTTGTAGTTATGGTTGCAATTGTTGCTGTTGTCTGTGGGTTTTGTCGTTGTTGTTGTTGTTGTTGTTGATGGCAGCGAAACGATTTGGCAACGAATCCACTCCTGATACACTCTACTGCTACTCCTCCATCTCCATCTCTCTCCCTCTCTCTTTCCTTCTTCAGTTCCCTCTCTCTTCCGCTCTACAGATACAGCGTCGCCTGCTGCCGCTGATCGAAGTGATGTATATAGAGCTTCTTCTTGGACTTCTCCTTGGATGGACGCAGATCCCACACCAGATTGGAGAGACTGCGCGGCCGAGACAGCCGACGCGTCTTCTTCTCCGGCAACTTCTGCGAATCGCCCGACGTGCGGCCCCCACTGCGCGACGAGTCCAGCGTCCCCTCGCGCGGATTGTGATGATTGTTGCTGCTGGAGCTGCGACTGTGACTGGCCAAGTAACCGTGGGCATTCAGTATGCTGCCGCCGCACTTGAGCAACACATCGGGCGGTGTCTGTGAGCCTGCCGAGGAGGAGGCTGTGGTTGCCGCTGCCTGTGCTGCTGCCTGTGCTGCTGCTGCTGCTGCCGCTGCTGCTGCTGCTGTTGCTGCTGCTGCCTTTGCTGAGATCGTCGTCGTAGTCGGGGGCGTTAGGCCGGCTGTGGGATTGCTGTCGGGCGTCAGCTGCAGGCTGCTGAGACTCTTGTATCTGTGTGTGAGAGAGAGAGAGATAGACATATAGATTGGATTAATCCTCCCGTTGTCGCCTTACCTGATATGAAACAGCGGCGATTGCGGCTCCAGCGACTCCTTGACGGGCAAATGATTGTTGGGCGTCAGCACCTTGCCGTGGTGTGCGTGTGTGTGTGTGTGCTGGTGCTGGTGTGGGTGTTGGTGTAGGTGTGCATGTGCATGGGCGTGTGTGTGGGCGTGGTGTGCTGCAGCTGCCACGGCTGCTGCTACCGTGTTGCTGCTGCCGTTGCCGTTGTTGTTGTTGTTGTTGGGCGTTTGCGGCAACTGTTGCTGCGAATGGCTGTGACTGTGACTGTGACTATGGCTGTGACTGTGACTGTGACTGTGACTGGTGCCGCCGGTGGAGTTGCCATTGCTGCTGCTGCCGGCACTGTGCGCGTTCTTTATGTAAAGCTTTGGTAGTGTGGGACGCTGTCGCTTCTCTGCCGGCTTCTTGCCCGGAATGGTCTCAATCGGAGGCGGCACCGGCTTGATGTCCTCCTGTATATGGCTGTGATGATAGTGATTAACATGCAGATGCTGCTGGTGATGCGACTGCGACTGCTGCTGTTGCTGCTGTTGCTGTTGCTGCACATGTTGCTGATGTGCATACTGATGATGGCCGCCATTGCTGCTGCTGTGCTTATTCGATTCCAGGCTGCTGTAGTTGTTGTTGTTGTTGCTGCTCGAGTGTTGCAGCTGTGTCTGCTGCTGCTGCTGTGTTGCTGCTGCTGCTGTTGTTGGTGCACGTATCAGACTGCAATAGTTGCCATTGCCGCTGCTGTCGGTGTGATGCGACTTGAGTGTGGGCGACTCACAGATCGGCTCAAAGCGGGACAAACCCTTCGAGAGCGGCGTCAGGCCACGCACATAGTCATATATATGATCGATCTCATTGTATTCCTCGGCAATCTCGCTGCTGCTGAGTGCCTGCTGCTGCTGCTTGGACCAGGAGTCACAGGAGGCGCTCTTGCGCAGCACATAGCCGCTCTCGGCCAGGCCACTGGCCACGCCCGCCGCCGAGGGCAACATGACGACGGGCAGACGCTGACAGAGGCTGCTGCTGCCGCCGTTGCGACTGCTGAACTTTGAGTCCTTCTTCTCCTTCTCGCTCAGCTTGAGATCCACAACCTGCAGGCGATCCCGGGCATCGGCCAGCAGGCGCTGTGCCTTGTCCAGGAAGCGTGAGTACTCAATGAAGTGCTCCAATTGATCCATATTCTTGGCACGCTGCAGCTTGATCTTGGCATTCAATGGCACCGGCACCAGATCCGTATCCTTCTGCAGCGGCAGCGCGAACATGCGATCGATCTCCACGCAGCCAAGCAGACGCAGCTCCGGCACAAAGGGTTGCTTCAATCCCTTCGGGGCGCTGCCATGAACGAGTCTAAAGAGAGAGAAAGAGGGAAGGCATACGTACTGTAGCTGGCGAGGATTAGGCACGCTTTCGGGCGGCGGCATACTCACCTCACTATAACCGGCATCCGCTTGAGCAACAGATTCTTCACCGTGTGCACGCCGCTGATGCTGTCCTCGCGTGCAATGGGCGAGAACTTTGCTTTGGTATCGAGTGGCAGATTGATGATCTCGTCCTTGATGTTCCGGCACTGCAGATACTTTCCATTGTCGTTCATCGTGGTCAGCAGTTCGCCGGCATGAATGGTGCGATTCATCTGCTGGCAACGAAACGTTTCACGCACCAGGACACGCGCATTGCGTCTCCTTGCCAGCTCCAGCACCGAATCGATGCAACGTGTCGAGCGTCCATCCTCGCTGAGCAGCTCAAAATAGCCGCCATAGGTCTCCGGTATGAGCACCTTGGCGCCCACATTGGTGGGCTTGCGTCCCTCCTTGATCTTGATGGGCTGTGCCAATATCTGATACTTCTTGCCAGCACTGAGGAACAGCGCCGTGCTCTGCAGCGATGGTGCCGATAGGGTGGGCACACCCAGAGCCTGATGTTGACCCTTCAAGATCTTCGCCACCGCCGGCAATGGTTGCTTGGAGAAGTCACGCAAATAGACTGGCGTCGCATCCCCAAAACGGGATGCGGCCAATATGATTTGGCCATCGGTGGCGGCCATGTCGCGATTGAAGAACGAGAGCAGTTTGCTGCGCGCCAATTGCACATTAAATGAGAGTAAATTTCATTGGGCTGGCTGCGCCGATGCAGTTGCTCCAGTCAGCTGCTCCTGCTGCTGCTGCTGCTCCGTCTCACTCGATTCGGCACTATCCTCACAACAGATGGCGTTGGCGTTCAATTGATCCTCCAGCTCCAATGCTCGCCTCTTGGCCAGCTCCTGTTGGCGCAATCTCAGCAATTGTGCACCGCGACTGCAGCAGGCGTGCGCTAACAGCTGCTGCTCCTGCTCCTGCTCCTGATCCGTCTCCTGCTGTGTCTGACTCTGGCTGTGGCTGCTCAGCAATCGCGTGGATGTCTGCAGTGCGTAGCTGAGATACTGCATTCGGTTTGCTGCTCGTCTCCCGCTGGCCACAGTGTGCGAATAATCCCCCTGAGGTTTTTTTGGCTTCGATCTGAGGCTCGATGCTGTAAGAAAGAGAGGGAGATAGAGTGTGAGAGAGAGTGTGAGAGAGAGGCAGAGCAGTGGGAGGCAGGGAATTAGTCAAAAGGTTTTTCCAATCGCGTTTTTTATGGAGAGTCGCATATAAAAAAATCATAGGGAATCGAAGGTCGTGGAAGCAACTTATCAGGCAACCCACACACGCACACACACACACACACACACACACACAGGCACACACACACTCCCGCTTGTTGTTATTTATGAGCACATAAAGTTGAAAAGAAATTGTACAAAATGCTGCGAGAAGTCTGGAGAGGAAGGGAGAGCAGGAGGAGCGACTGCATGCAAATATGAACGCAAGTTGATGGCGACAATGCCAAACATGCCATTAAGACCATTAGGGGGAGGAGCAGTCGCAGTCACAGTCGCAGTCGCAGCGAGTCCAACTCCAACTCGGACTGCGACTGCGTCTCGCATTGGCAATAAGCCAGGCCAACAAATGGCAAGACATTAAAAGTACTTAAAGGATATTTGCATATTTATGAGCACACATAAATGTGCCTGATTACCAAGTGGACTGAGGCACAGACGGAGTGGCCAATGGGACAGACAGAGCGTGGAGCAGACAGAGAGAGAGAGAGACAGTGGAGCAGACAGACAGAGAGACTGACAGACAGAGAGCCAGACAGACAGAGAGACTGATGGACAGACTAAGGAACAGACAGATAGATCGAAGCATAGACAGATAGTTAGAGAACAGATGGACAAACAGACAGAGAGACAGGGAAACAGGGAGACAGAGAGACAGAGAGACAGAGAGACAGAGAGACAGAGAGACAGAGAGACAGAGAGACAGACAGACAGACCGAGCAGCAGACAGACAGAACAGAGAGCAGACAGTTAGATTGAAGAGCAGACATTGAGAGGAGACTACAACAGACTGACAGACTGAAGAACAGACGGATAAACAGACTGAATAGCAGACAGACAGGTTGAAGAAGAGCCAGGAAGAGCAACAGGTAGATAGATTGAAGAGCAGACAAAGAAACAGACAGAGAAAGAGAGGAATAGACAGTCAGTTAGACTAAGCAGCAGACAGGCAGACAGGCAAACAGACAAGGGAAGCAGACAGACAGACGGAAGATGAGATAGAAAGAGAAAAGGGATAGATAGATCAAAGAGCAGACAGAAAGAAAGACTAAGAGATGAACAGACAGACAGACATATCGAAGAGCAAGCTGAAAAGAAGACTACGAGATGGGCAGACATACAGAAGACTAAGCAGCAGACAGACAGAAGGAAGAGCAGACAAAGCAGACAGAGAGAGATAACATACAGGAGACAGAGAGAATTTAGAACAGACAGACAGAGGGACATAAATTTAGGCCGAAAATTCGATCTGCTTAGAGCTGCATAAATTGAAGACATTGGAATGTTGAATATGATGAGTCCATTAGGAGTAGGAGTTACCCATCAGCCCAACCCTGCTAAAATTCGAAATAAATATATATACAAATTATTCCAATAATTCCCAATTTTTCATTTGCAGAAAAGGCGAAAACAAATCAAAGTAATGTTCAGAGAGTGTGGAAAATAAAAGAAAAATGCATTTTGTTGTTTTCCATTTTCTTGCCAATTAATTCGCCAGCCTCCCGACGACGACGACGACGACGACGACGACGACGATAACACGGTCGGCAATTAATTTTCACCATGGAAAGTACCTTCTTATTTTTCCTTCTTATTTTTCTGTATTGCACTGGAAAAGCCAAAGACAACAACGCGCTGAGGCAATTCTCACGCTTCGATGTGTGTGTGTGTGTGTGTGTTGTGTGTGGGGAAACGTGACATTTTCCGCGGCTACTGGATGGACAAAACTGATGGTAGACTCCGTCTGGAGTATTGGAGAATCGGGAGTGGAACTGGCTCCAGTTGGGAGACTCTCGGTGTGCTCTTCCTGGCGCGTACGTGTCTTGGGTTTTTCTTCTCTCTGCTTGTGGCTTGACACAGTTTCGGTTTCAGTTTTAGTATTTGCCTCGCATTTTGCTTGATTTCATTGAAAATGGCTTAATTAATTTGCAATGTGGCCGGGAAAGTGGCACAGCCAAGAGGGCCAAGAGGAGGAGGGGGCAGGAGGGGAGAGGCACCAGAGCGGGGCGACAGCTGCAACAGTTGCTGTTGCTGCTGCTGTTGCTCAGGCGACGCTCTCAACAACTTCCTGTGCAGAGGGAGAAAAAAAAAGGAGAAACTCATTTAACAAGCAAGAGATACCCTAACACATCACCTACTCCAGTGTAGGGTAACCCTTGTTTCCTCTTTGCGCAACTCATTTCACAGCGTATACTCTAGTCGCACATGCCCCAACTGCACTTCTTCTTCATCTTCTCTTCCCTTTTGTTTTCTTTTTGTTTTTAATAAGCGCAGAAAAAAAAATTGCAATAAACATGGAATCCTTTTCAAAAAACTCCTGGCACAGTGTTGCCAATGACGACGGAGGAAGACGATGGGATGACGTTGGGATATGTCGAGTGTTTTACCTGTTTCCTGCCTTCAGCTTGGGTCACGCCTTGGGGTGAGCAGGATAGGAAGAGGGAGGAAGAGTGTACACAAAAGCCACATGCAAAACACTTGAGCCATCGCTGGCAGGAGGATGAGGAGAGGCCGCAGGAAAAGTGACAACGTGAACCATTCTGGCCAGGCTATGGCTATGACTATGAAATATGAAATATGTAACCCAAGACGCAGACAACAACAACAACAACAGGTCGAAGAAGAAGCCTGACGCATAATGAGATACACAAGAAGCAACAACAACAACATCGCAACGAAACGGAAAGCAAAGGCAACACAAGACAAGACAAGACAAGACAAAAAAAGAGTGAGAAAGAGTTAAAAGACAACGCTGAAAACGAAGCCGAAATACGCTGAAATATTTGAGTTATGAGATCATGCCTAGAAAAAGGTTTTAAGATCCTATTTTCCACAGTGGGAATATAAAGGCAGGGAAGACTGAACTGAAGATCATTAGTTTGTAGAGGAACTCTGATGTGCTACACCATACGCATAATCATATCTAAGTATTTATATAAATCTGTCTTAAAAAGCCTTGTCAAATTTGTTGAGGACTGTAAGAGAGAGATTTAGGAGCTCATTGAACCGGTTCTAAAATGGTTCAATGGCATGTCTAGCTTAAGGTAAAAAATAACTTAGATCAAAAGTGGTTCAGATTAAAATATCTTAGTATTTTTAAAACACTAGTCCTGTTTTACCTTTCCAGCCTGTTCAGGGAATAAAGAAGAGCTATAGGAGCTTAGTGAACCGGTTCAAAAGTGGTTCATAGGCATATTTAGCTTATATTTTAATCAAGAGCTCTCTTCAAATTAAAAAAGATGAGTATTTTGATTAAACTAGCCCTATATAAACTTTCCAGCTTATTAAAGGACTCAAGTACAGCTACAACAGCTCATTGAACCGGTTCAAAAGTGGATCAAAGGCATATCTGGCTTGTGGCTTATCAAGAGCTTCATTGAAAGCTTTCATTAAGAGATTTTCATATGGCACATATACTTTCCCTTTCAAACTTTAAAGGGACTCAATAGGAGTTAAGAAAGCTCACTGAACCGGTTCAAAAGTGTTTCATAGGCATATCTAGCTTATGTTTTAATCAAGAGCTCCCTTCAAAAATGGTTCACATTAAAAGATCCTAGCAGGTTAACTAAACTAGCCCTATAATAACTTATCAGCCCATTAAAGGACTCAAGTACAGCTAAAACAGCTCGTTGAACCGGTTCAAAAGTGGTTCACTCGCATATCTTGCATATACTCTAATCAAGTGCCCTGAAATTGAGTATGCAAATAGTTTGCATAGACTACGATAGACGTGTCTACCGAAACTCTAATATTTCCTCTGTCGCGTAAACTTTTGCTTATTGAAAGGAAAAACTCGAGTGGGGAAAACAAGTCTGACAATATCTGGCAACGATGAGCCATAAAAGCGGTTAAGCAGAGTAAACAGCACACAGGGATTTCGGCTTAATGACCAAGTTATTACAACCTGGGAAAGTGTATACGTATGTACATATACATATATATAGAGAGTAGAGCCGAAATAAAGAAGTAAGTGCGATAAAAGCAGCGTTCAAAAGGATTAGGGCAGCTAGACGTGACAACGCGGGTGTGTGCGAGTGTGTGTGTGAATATGTGGGCAAACAAGGTGTGTGTGTGTGCGTATGCGTGTGTGTGTGTGCCTTGCAGATGTGGGTGGCTTTTGTTGTGCTAACAAAAGCAACAGACGAGCTAAAAGGGAAAAGGAAAAGTGTAAGGAGCACGTCCCGGTCGCAGGTCGCTCATAAAAGGAAGCAAACGCACACACACACATATGTGTTTGCATAGTTTAGGGTGTGTGTGAGGAGTGTGTGTGTGTGTGTGCGTCTGGGCACATTAATCACACTAAAGAGTTTTACAAAATGCAACTCAACTCGCACTGCCAAAGCGCGAAATACACTACAAGTTGCTGTTGTGTATGGTAGATGTTGCTGTGGTTGTAGTTGCTGCTGTAGTTGTTGCTGAGGTTGTTGCTGTTGCTGTAGTTGCTGCTGGGTTCGTAGTTGTTGCTGCTGCTGCTTTGTTGTTGTCACCACTTTAAGCTGCGGCTTAAAAATTGCCGCTCCGGCTCCAGCTCCGACTCCGGCTCCGCTGTCGTTCTCGTTGGGCCACAGCAAGCAGCTTAACGTGGCTAAGAATTTTCGCCGCCAACGCAACACTTGACGCTGACGTCGCAGTCGACGTCGACAGCGTCGTCGTTGTATAATGCAATATAATGCGAGCATGTCGCGTCTCCAGCTCCAGCTCCATCGTGGTGCAAACGAAACTCCTTCAAGCTTTTCTTTATTTAATTTCATTTCCGTTTTGTCAAGCAGCTGGGAACACCTTCAACTTCAGTTGCAGCTCTCCTGCTCTCCCTGTGCCTGCCCAGACTCACTGCCAGTCCCCCCCTGCCCTGTGCCTACTCCCTCCTCCTGCCTCAACTTATTCCCTTATGCCTTAGCTATCGTCACTCTCAGCTCTTCAGTTCTGCGGCTTCATGCTCAGTTTCAGCCTCAGCTCTGGCTTCATCCTCAGCTTCATCCTCGGCTTCAATTCTCGGCCCTGTCTAGTCCTGTGCCGTCCACAGTCTCAGCCTTATTATGTCGTTCTTAGCGCTTTTGATTACTTTTTATCCGCTTTGCACGCGCAGCTCCACAGCTTTTGTTGTTCCTCTTCTCCTCCTCCTCGTTGTTGTTGTTGTTGTTGTCTTTTTTCTATATCTACCCCTCTTGGTGTGACTAATGATGTGCCGGCCAAACGGACAACCACACCGACTGCCACTTGTCGTGGACGTTCTTCCCTCTTCCCCTCCACTCTCCCCACTCCTCGTTTCTGTCCCTCTGTCGTTCGTTTGTTTAGTCTCTGGTACGATGTAAATAATGAAATAATATGGTTTTTCTCTTGTCTACCATGAAAAATTAACGCGTTGCCCATTCTTGACTTTTTTCCCCGCTTCTTTCCCTCTCTTTCTCTTTCTGCTGCCTTTCAGCAGCCTTCTCTTTCTATGACTATTTTTTTTGCACGCTTTTGGTTCTGGCTTCTTTTTTTTTCCTTTTTTTTCATATGGTGGACAGTGGTTTTTGCTTTCGTTTGTCAAGTTTTTCACGCTGTTGTTGCTGCTGTTGTTGTTGCTGTTGTTGTTGTTGCTGTTGCCGGGTTCCGTTGTTGGCTTTGGGGTGTTGTTCATGCCGCAAGGTTGTATTTGCTTTTCGTATTTATACACAAGGTTATTGCACCGAAACCAAAAGTGTCTGACATTTATGAGGGGTCCAATGTGGTCTATAGAGCGGTTATATCATTCTTTTTTACTCAGGCCTTCATTCCTCCCTCATAACCAACAATTATCAAGGGTTCTAGCTTCTTTTTTACTCCCTTTTTAATTTGTTTTAGGGTAGCACGTGGACTAACCCTAGCACTAGGGTTAAAACTTAACTATCATATATATTTATATGTAGATGGAAAAGTTTCAGCACTTTTATATTGATTTTATGTGTTTTATGGAGGAATATTAAATGTTTTCTGCAATTTATTTAATTTCCCTATAGTTTGCAGAGAGTTTATAGTAATTTAGCAAGATTAAAATTCTTAACTCAGCTTTCCTTTTATTATTCCCAGTAATTATTCTTTAAAAATCCCTAGAAATTCCCATTCAACTTTAAATCAGCTTCTTCCCCCGTTGAATCATCATGATTTTCTTATTATATCTCTGAAAAAAAATTCCCTCTGATTTTCTGTTTATTTTTAGAACCTTTATAAGCTTAACATTCTCTGCTCAAGTCTTTTCAAGATGCTCCCTGTTAACCTTCTACAGAAATCCCTAAAAAAAATCCCCTTTCAACATACAGCTCAAACTGTTTCCTTATTATTTTATAGTCCATCCGAACTTAAGATACCAAAAAAGAAAAAAAATACCAAAGTAGAATACATTTCGAGAGCTTCACAAAAGGCCTTGAACAAACACGCGCAATGTCACATAATAAATCCGAGCAGGGCGACCCATCCACATGGTATGTAAAATAGATATAGATATATATAGATAGATATAGATAGACAACTCACAGTCAGTCAGAGTTGGGTAGACAGAATGTAACGTATCTGCCTGTTGTATTTTCGTATCTCACTCTATTCATATGCTAAATTTAACAGTCGAAACGCGCCCAAATCCGAATCGGAATCCAATTCCGATGCCGATACCGATTTCGATTCATAAATGGCGGGGGCAGCTAAATCAAAAGCAATTAAAATGCAAAGCCGCAGACGGCACAGAGAGGGTATCAAGAGGGGGGGGAGTATTATTATTACAGTTGTTGTTGAGTTTGTTTGGGCTGTTGTTGTGACGTTGATGAGGTTGCCCGCACCAATGATTTGTATATTTTTATTGAAATGTCGACGTGCTTACTAATCAACATGTATGTGTGTGCGTAGAGTGGGAAACACATTTATTAATCATGCCGGGCATGCACAAGTAGCACGGGGGAGGAGAAGGGAGTGTGGTCAGGTAGAAGGCATTTTACACAGCAGGGTAATCCCCCCTCCTCCTGCACAGGAAATCAAAAACCAAAATGCAATGACAGTTTCAGTGAGCAAGTACGAGCAGGGAGATAGGCAGGAAGGGGCAGGGGCAGGTAGAAGGTTCTTAAAGCACCGTTGCTTCGCCTTTTGAAGTTCTGACACAGTTCATTGAGCATTCCATGGTGAGTGAGTTTAATTTATGCCTCGAAGGAGGGGAGGGGGGGGGGGGACTTTGTAACCGTAAGTTCTGTTTGCCTTAAAAGACCAAACGAAAGTTCTCTCTGTCTTTTTCTCACTTTGATTGAGCTGCAAGAGGTGTGCGAGTGTGCGAGTGTGTGTGTGTGTGTGTGTGTGTGTGTGCGTGTGTGTGTGGAAAAGGGAAATCCCTTTTTGGGCAGCCTCATTGCCATTTATAAACAAAGCTTAAAGAGACAAATAGACAAAGGGGCTGGGCCTGGGTCTCTGCCCGGGTCTGGCTCTGGATGCGAGGCCAAACCTGAGTCTATATCTATCTACCTGGGCTTGGCTCGAGGATGGGCTGCTTTTGTTGCTTTGCTTTTGACCCAGAAAAATGAAAATACAATAAGAAAATGTTGCCGCCTTTTGTAAGTGAAATTTTCAGTTATCTCTCGAACTGTTGCGACGTTCTTCTTCATATTGAAAACCAAAAAAAAAAAAAGAAGATAGAAATGGGCGAATGGAGAGTGTCGATGTCGAGTTGCCTTTCTCAACTCTCTGTGCGTTGGTGTCAACGCGGAGACAGTCCATTAACTTGTCAGTCAACTCACTCCTCTATACCCCCCACCTCTCTCCTTAATCGATACGATAATGCAGAGTCAATAAAGAAATTTGTAAGAGTTTTCTTTGGGCCAGTGAAAGGCAAATGAAAAGCAATAGAATCCAAGAAAAGAACCCTCCCTATAGAGTATGAAACGCATTTAAGTTTAAGTTTCCCATATCGATATATCACACACTTATCAGCGGGATCAGTAATTTGTAAGATATGTAAATTAATTGTGATTGATATGCAAGATCTGCGTATCGGAAATTGAACTCAAACTGTTTTTTTTTTCATTTCTGAATACATCGATGATGAATCAGCGCAATTTGAGGGCGGGGAATGAATATAATTAAATTTATTATATTGTATATATTTTATCAACAATTTTAATTTGCTCATTTATTGAGTAAACTCAAAGATTTGTATTCATTTATAAAGCCATTAATCATATTTTATTTTCATGGCTTATTAAGTTTTTTTTTTCTTCGATTATATTTTATGCAATTTATAAAATTATGCAATTAGTTTTTTTTTAATTATACAATCTTGAGGTTTATTTAGCAATTTAATTTTATATTTTCATATATCATTATTAAAACCATTTCCACTTGTTTTACACGCACTTCCGACGTGTCTTCTAATTCGGAAGTGTAGAACATAAATTTTTGGACAGCATTTTCGACACTTTCACACACACACAAAACACACACACACACTCTTATAGGGGGCAATTTACACGTTTAACACAGTTTCTAGAGCATGACGCTAATTGCCTTTAAATTATAAATATGTGTATATGCATCGTATAGGGTCTGGCATATTAACATGATATTATTTTCAGATTATTTACGCAAAGGCTCACCTAGATTTTGCTCCAGAAATTTCAATAGGCAAAAAATATTTGTAGTCGCACCTACGTTTTTTTTTGGCAATCAATTAACACTCACACAAACACTCAAACACATATGAATATGCACTCTCATTATTCATTTCTTTTCTATTTGCACAGCTTGTTGTGGTTTTCTTTTCTTTTCTTTTTGTTGTTGTTGTTACGCGACTTTTGCCAGCATTTCGTAATATTTGTAATTAGATTTCTTTTTCTATTTTTTTTTGAAAACTAACTGTGAATTTCACAATACCAAATGAGGCAAAAGAAAAGAATTTTTACTTTCACGCCGCCGCTGCCGAAAATGACGAAATTTTTGGTTGATCTTCAGTTGGTTTCTACTTCTCTCTCTCTCTCTTCTGCGACTTCTTTTATAGCTCTTCGTATTTGCATAAAAAACGAAACGTTACATGGAGTTTCCCGATTCCAAGCGAATTGGCAACCGAAACCGAATCCGAATCCAAATCAATCTTAAAACTGTTTCGCGTGGGGGCACCTCGTGTTGTTGTTGTTGTTGTTATTCGCGTTGTTGTTGGTGCCGCGCACGCGCACAGTTGCTGCTGCTGCTGCTGGGAGCGACTACGATCTCGAGGAACGAACCGGTCGCTGGATGCGAAGCTAATGAAATGCGAGCTACGGTTCTGAGAGCTGTCGAGTTGAGTGTGCCCAGAACGCAGTCGCGGCTGGCGTCGCAGTCGCCACGTAACACTGCGCAATGTTGGCTAACAGCGCGACGTCGCTGTTAATGCGCTGTTAAACCGGTCTCAGGCGAGAGAGAGTGCTGCAGCAGTGTGAGAGAGAGAGAGCGAGAGAGAGAGGGAGAGGGAGAGGGAGAACTCTCCTGCTCTGCTCAACTTTCGGGCATTTGTTTTGGGCTCTAATTTCTAAGCAAACCCGCTGCAAAGAGATTCTTTGCGATAAGCGACGGACAACTGTTTAATAGTTTTCTTCTTCGAATTTCCCCCCCTCTCTCTCTCTTTCTCTCTCTGACTATAGCTATCTCTTTCTACGTGTTGCTTTTATGTGTTTCTTTCTTTCTTACTGTCTGCTGCTGCTGTTCTTTGTTGTGCGATTGTGTTTGCTGAGAAAAACGCGACTCCCAAGCTACCCCGAACTGTTGATTTGTTTGGTTAGCATCTCTTTAGGTTTCATTAACATTTCCCCAGTCTGTATCCCAGTCCTCTCTCGCCCTCTGAGAACTCGTAATATTCTCCCCGCTTTGTGCGTGTGAATTTTTATGGTTCATTAAAACTAAAAGCAAACGCTGCGTTTTTTTTTCTTCTTTTATTTATTTATAGCAAACGATCGGCATTTATAGTTTATAGCATAGTTGGGCAGCTGCGGGTTGACTGAACTGACATGGGAATCGCCGCTTGACAAACTTGCAGACTTCTCTCTCCCACTCTCCTTCTCTGCCTTTGCATATCATTAAAGGGTATCCCCCCTTCCACCCGCTATAAGTTGTCCAAATGATTTACGATTGAAGTTTTTACTTCTATTTTTTTGAGAATATTCAATCAGAACCTTTCAAAATGCCGCAAGGCCACAGCGACTGTGGCTGAGGCTGAGGCTGCGTATAGCACATGAAATATGAGCGCAAATGATTATGATGAACGTCACGTCAAAGGATTAACCAGAGAGCCGGACCTGACTGCCGTCCGTACCCAACCCCGCGAGAGCCCCTCAATCGAATCAAATGAATCAAATGTGGCGACTTTGATTTCAAGGAAGTCGTCGTCGTCGTACGACGTACGATCTGCTGATTTGATTTTTATGGCTGCTCGAAACTGAACCTTTATATAGCTCTGCCCCTGCCCCCTCTCTCTCTCTCTTCCATCCCTCCCTCCTGCTACATTGTTGCTGCCTTTTTATGCTTTTTGATTCGAGCGAAAACGCAGCAATGCGATTAAAATCTAACAAATTTTTCTCAGCTCACCGAGGGTCGCCCGAGGCAAGGGCTGCGGTTGCGGACGCGTTAAGTGGTCAACACCCAAGCGCCTCAGGGCAACTGCGTCTTTGGCTGCGTCTTGGGGTTTTTAAATGCAGATTATGTGCGTTGATTAAATATTGTTTTCTGTTTTCTTTGCTTTTAATTCCTTTGCGTCTTTGCGTCGCAGTTGGGGGAAATTAAAAATGCAAAGCCAAATGCAGCACATGCAACAAGTTGCTGTTGCTGTTGTTGCCGTTGCTTATGCCACGCACGTCGCGCTTAATAATAAAAAAACATTTATAAAATTGAAAAAGAACATCGTCGCGGTGTCGGTGTCGGTGTCGGTCAAGGCGTAGCCAAAGCAGCGCCGCCTATCGAAAGGTTTATGACTTAAAAGAGACGAAAAAAAAAAAACAAAAATGAAAAGAAACGAAAAGAACAGAACAGATTCGCCTTTCTTGAAGTTGAGCGGCAAACAGACAAGAGCGCGTCAAGCAAACGTCAGGTGTATACCCTGTACACAGACTAGAGTTCTATGGGGTGGCTTGACTGCACAGAAATTGCTGTAGAGTTGCCTAGATATTTAAAAGATTTTAATATCTGTAATTCCTTTACAGAAAGGATTATATTTCCAGGGAAATCCTGAAAATATAAATTTCGATAATTTATCGAAGTCTATCAATGTTATCGATATGTTGTATGCTGTAACACAGTTCTACTTGAGCTTCTGCTGCCGTTGCTGCTGCTTCTTCTTGCTGCTTATCACACGCAAGTTCGTTGCCTAAGTCTTTTGTTTTGCGCCTGCATGCGCCGCCTTTGCTTTATCAAATTTGTGGAAATCGCGCGTATAACGGTGCAAGTGTGCGTTAGTGTGTGTATGTGTGAGTGTCTCCTTGTGCGTGAGTGTGTGTGTGTGTGTCTCTGAGTTGCTGTGCGTTTATCTGGAAACCGTTTGTCGGCTTAAAGATTTGCATAAGACACCGCACACACACACTCGCTACACACACACACACACACACACACACTCGCCGCACACACACCCTTTGTGCGTGTGCCAATTTTCAGCTGCAGCCCACGCCGAAATCTCATCCATAACTCAGTGCGATGTCGTATGCAAATGAGTAGCTGCAATTGGAGCTGCTGCAGACGGGAAAAAGAATCGAAAAAAAGGGGAAAAAAAACAACTGAAATTAGCTGCGCAGCCTTTGTTAGGCTCCGCTGCACTGCCGCCTTTCTTTGGAAAGCGAAAGAGACGGAGAGCGAGCGGGAGCGAGCACGTGTGATTGATTGCCCTGCGAGTTGGCCAAGTACCGTCAGTTTTGGCCTGTACCGAGGCAAATGCGATTGTGCTGCGATCGTATGCGGGCAATGGCTGCCCCGTTGCGGGCCTAACCTTTAGCACTGCACTGCTGCGAATGTGTGTGTGTGTGTGTGTGTGTGCGAGTGTGTGTGTGCCGCCTCGTTTCCTGCGCAGCATTTTACGCTTAATTTGGCTTTGATTGATGTTTTAGGCCGTCGCTGTTGAGTCTTACGAAAATTAGTTAATTTCTGCTGCCTGTCGCGGTTCACTGAACTGCAAGTTTTCTTACTGCCCTCGCAGTAACTAATAATTTTCATATCACACCACGCATTGTTGCAACATCTCTCTCTCGCTCTCTCTCTCTCTCTCTGTCTCTCCTTTGTTTCTTCTCTCTGGTTTGACCCACTTTGACAGCGGTTTGTGCGGGCTGAGCCGAGGGCTAACAGGGCGGCTGCTTCTGCGATTTGGACACTTTCCAGCTAACACACACACACACACACACACAGGTTGGAAAGCAATTAATTACATTGCCAACTTGTACGTGGCCACAATGAGATTGTTAACAGCTCAAAGCGCGCGCGTCAATCAATCAGTCAACCAAGTCGAGAGCGACCAACCAAGCGACCCTAACAACGCAGTCAATGCCCTCAGCCGGGGCTGGTTAGTTCCCGGTTCAGCAGTCGCTACGCTGCGCTCTCTCTCTCTCTCTTCCTCCTTCTCTGTCTGCCTCTCTTTCTCTCTCCGTTGGCCATGTCATGTGGGCGCTCCAGGTGCCATTATTTATTTGGCGCGACAAACGTTGCCCCCAAACCAATTAGGACAAAGAAAACGCAAACATTTTTCAAAGAGTTTTCGTTTCTGCCAATTTGGCTTTCATTTTCCATGGGGCCCTTTTGGTGGAAAGTTGCCTAGCGATACCCTTAATAGGTTTGCCGGAACAATGCCAGGCCCAGGCAGAGGCAGAGGCAACGTCTAACAAGGACAGCAAACGCGGCGACGTCGTCGTGGCACATTCAAATAGGAGCAAAGTCATGGCCAGTTGCATTGTGGCACTGCAGGCACAGCATCCGCATCCTAAGACAATAAGGGACAGAGGGGGAGGGGCAGGGCAGGGAGTAGGCAGAGGGGGCAGAGCAGTCGGGCAAATAAACAAACATAAAAACGACTTGCAGCATCACGTTTCACGAATTCGCGGCAGAACACGTCCCTGTTTCTGGGCACATTAAATGCAAACAGGCAAACCAGCAACAACAGCAGCAGCAGCAACAGCAACAACAGCAACAACAACAGCAGCAGCAGCAGACCAAGAACAGCACACTCAATCCGTAACCCCCAACTTGAGCCCAAAAAAAAAAAAGAACCAAAATTGAAATAAACAACGCGAGACAATAAGTAAAAGTTGCTACAGTTGCAACGACTTCGACTTCGACTCCTCCATGGAGCAGGGAGCAAGTCCTCACTAATCTTTGTAGCATATGCGAAGCAGAGATGCGGCTCGCCATCTCATTGTTTGCCTGCCTGCCTCCCCCTCACTCTCTCTCTCTCTCTCTCTCTCCCTCTGCCCCGCTGTGCGCTGCGCACGTTCTCAGGCAGCGTAGAAAAGAGTGAAAAAATATGGAGAGAGAAAATTGCCATGAACATTGCACATTGCATCGATTGCTGGCTCTACCCTACCCCAGCCTGCCTAGTAGACAGGGTATATTGGAAGTTCATCCTGCTGCTGCTGCTGGGTTTATTGCAAATCCTCCAAATTCCTGTCTGACTTAACTGATGGCAAATCGAATTGATGCGATTGATGCAGTGTGCGTTCTGTTCAATTGTGGCGTCGCATTTGAGCTTTTGGCTTAGTGAGAGCTTTGCGGATTGATTTAATGTGAGATGTGGTGTGGGAGCAGCTTTGCTGAAGAGCTTTTGATTTGCAGCTTAACTAGTTGTGTGATAAATTGTGTAATTAAGCTAGAGAGGATTAAGGGCTGAAAGGGCTGAAAGAAAAGAGTTGATAGGATGATTTATTAGACCCAAAGGGAGCTTTAAGCTTCTTGTGTGCAGCATTTATGTTTTAAGTAAGATTTCATGCACTTTTCTTAACAATTTAATACTAAAATAGAGCTTTAATAAGCTTTCTTCGAGCTTGCATGTTTAATCTATGTTTAAAATCAACTTTAATGCGCTTTTGTTTTATAAAAAAGAGCTTTAATGTGCTTTTGGCTCTATCGATAGCTGCCTACTGCCTATCGATAACTAATTGCTGCACTCGACTAGGGTATGCCACATGCCTTGGCTGCGCTGCTTTGTCTGGCTTTCTAATCTTCTGTTTCTGCTCTTCCTCCCTGCCAAGTGGTAACATAAAGTGAAAATGTGCTTTCCGCTTTCCTTTGATACTGCAATTTACTTTTGGTTTCTGCCTCTCCTTCCCTCTCTCCCCTTTTCCTACTCTATTCTTTTCTCTGCCTTATTCTTGCTTTCTGCCGACTGTCGCGCATCTTTTTGGCATTTTCGGCAGTCATTGCAGCCTCGACTTGCGGCTAATTTATCACTTGGCCACGTGATGCATGTGCTGCATGTGCTGCATCGGCTGCGTGTGCCGCATTTGGCTGCAGCTTTGCCAGCTTGGGCAGCAGTTGCTACTGTTGCAGTTGCAGTTGCAGCCAAAACTTATCGAAACCGCACAATCAGCAGCGGCAACTGGCGGCCAGTGGTGATGATGCTGCTCCTGCTTCCTGCTCCCCGCTCCCTTCTCACAATTTCCAAACAAATAAATTCATGCTGCAGGCGAAAAAGGGCAGCCCCGCAACGCTGCAAACTGAAATCGAACTGCGAACGATCCGAAACGAAGCCAAAGCAAACAAATCAAGGAGCAGCAGCAGTGGCAGAGGCGACTTGGACATGCTGCCTCATCCGCATCTGCAGCGCGGGATTTGCCTGCAGAAAAAAAAACCCAACAAAATGAGAGAGAGACAGAAAAAGCATTGAGGCCTGACTTCAATTGTTCTGCCTGCCTGGCTTCGACTCCCCTGCCAGGGCTGTGCTGCTCCTGTTGCCATTTAAAAAAACAGCAGCAATTATAGCTAGACACACACAGAGAGAGAGAGAGAGAGAGCGAGAGAGAGAGACACACATAGATGGAGCATGCCGGCGGTGGCAGTTTTTGTGCTCATTTTGAGCAAACGGCGACTACAATAATAATCCTACAAGGAGAGAAGCGGGCAGGAGAAGATTGCAGAGGGAGCAGGCTGTAAGAGCAGCAGGAGCAGGCAGGCAACGTTTGCAGAGGGAGCAGGCAGCAGGAGGAGCCAGGCTAGCCAGCGGGTTAGTCGGGGAGGTCACTGGAACTGCACCTCATTTGCATGGGGGCCACTTGGCCGTGTGGCAGTGTCGTGTCGCATCTGCTGCTGCTGCTCAGGCTGCCGTGGCTGCTGGAGCGGCTCAAGCGACTCAAGCGACTCTCGGGGCGGCAATCGATGCGCTGACCCGGGCAGAGTAAACAACTAGACAACATATATATCCATATGCATGCCTTGATTTCGTTTTCGATTTCAATTTCATTTGTAGAAGTTGTTTGTGGCACGTTGCACGTTGTTGTTGCACGTTGCTGCTGTTGCTGTTGCTGCTGCTGCCTGCATTGTTGCCGCCTTTATGAAAGTTGTGAGCTGCCTTTGCATGTTGCCCTGGGGCTGCTGCTGTTGCTGCTGCTGCTGTTGTGTCTTTTGTTCTAGCAACGCCATTGTCAACATTTTGGCATTTTACTAGACCATGCCCACAAATGCTAGAGCTGCCGCCTACTTTAGCTGCCATTTTACCTGCTTTGTTTATCTATGCAAAACTTTCGTTCTTCGCACAAGTTTTACGCTGCTGTTGCTGATGCTGTTGCTGCTGTTGTTGCTGCTGCTGCTGCTGTTGCTGCTGCTTCTACGTTTGTTTGTTTGTTTTCAGTTTCTCTGTTTGCGCTGTCAACTTGTTTAACTTGTCAAAATGTTGCTGGTTGCGTGTGTATTGCTGTTGCTGTTGTTGCTGCAACAGTTATTGCTGCTGTTACAGCTGTTGCTGGCGGGCAATCGCAGTTAAGTTTCTGCAGAGCTTAAATGCAGCCAATGCCTTGGCAAATTGCACCAATTTCAGAGCTCATAAATATCACCTTGAACCTCGCCAAAGCTGGGCAAGGTCATGGCTTAAAGGCAGACAAACAAAAGCAAACACACACACATACACTTTGGCTAACACACACACACACACACACACATGCGCAGCTAAACAAACGAGCAACAATGATGCAAGAAATTCGATTGGGAGCTTCGACTAACGTAATTTAATAAAACGTTTAGACGATTAGATACGTTTGTGTGCACTAAAATGTAACCATTAGATACGCTATCCACACACACACACACATAGATACACACACACACACACATGCAGAGCAAAACAAGTGCAGCCAAGGCGGCTACAGCTTCCATTTGGCAGCAGCTGCTGCTGCTTTTGTTGCCATTGCTGTTGCTGTTGCTGTTGTTGCACTTGCCGAGGCCAAAACGCTAACGAGCCTTTGGCCACGCTCTCACTCCCTTGCCTCATCCCTCCCCCTCTCCTGTCTCCCCCTCCTGCCCCACACTCAGCATGCCGCTATTGACTCTGCACATTGGTTCGGGGTCCGTGTCGAGACAGCGGACGCTCCCTTTTACTTGATGCCAGTTTTACTTTTGCTTGCACGCCAGAGCAGCCTGAGGGGTAGCAGGGGGGGAGGGAGTAGGGTGGAGGATCGGGGCACTGGTCAGTCGTTGCACGAGAGAGAGAGAGACCCTCATGGCATGGTAAATCTGCGCTGCCAATCGCTGAAATTATTGCGCTCAATCTTTGTTATTAGATTAACTTCTATTTTGTTTTCCTATTTGACTTTGCCATAAAAACGAATCGAGCTGAGCATGTAATACCCTATAAAATGGGTTGAATTGGGTTTGTCATAAGCTAAGAGCATTATATATATAAAATTTGAATTAACTAAGATTCTTAAAGAATTTTAATATTTAAAACGAGAGAAGATTGAAGCAAGTTCTGCAACATTTGCTTCGATATGTTGCTGCTACTTGGAGTATTTTTAAAACACATTTAAGAGTGTTGTAAACTTATGAAAAAATTGTAGAAAATATTGTACTGTTTTAGAAATACTGTGCAGTTTTTGTAGATTTTTTCAATACTGTTTTATATACTAATCTACACTTACAGTGTGCTTACTACTTTATTCTTAGTGAGAGTTCAACAACATTTCTGGCTGCTATTGTGAATATGTTTAGCACATATTTGTGAGTGTTGAAAAAATATGCAAAAATTTGACAAAAAATGTTAGTATTTTAGAAGTGATGTATAGTTTTTGTAGAATTTTCCAACACTGTTTTCATGCACTAATCTGCACCTGCAAAGCGCAACGCAAATTCGGCTTACTCAAATTTCTGGCAATTTTCTTGTTATCTGTTGCTGCCGCTTCTGCTGTTACATCTGCTGTTGTTGTTGTTGTTGCAGTTGTTGTTGCTGTTGCTGACTGGGGGCTCCCATTTGAAAACTGAAAGTGCGCCTGGTCAGCCTCAGCCTCCTGAGCCACAGCCTGTGCCACAGCCTCGGCCTCTGCGATGGCATTAGGCAATGGTTGCATTAGCCATGCGCTCGCCAGGCATTTCGGTTTGGCTTCATTTGTTTTTACGGCCTGCATTTTGTATCGCGTTGCCTATTACGAGTTTGTGGCTGCATCTTCCTCTTCTTCTTCTGCAGCATCTCCTACTTCTGCAACAATCTTTGTTGCTGTTGTTGCTGCGGTTTTATCTGACCATGCGCGATGAGTTTGCCTGTTTTGGGACTCCTAAATTGGTTTTGTGTTGCCTGCCATGTTGCTGGCGCATCAATTGAACAGCAGCAGCAGCAAACTGGCAACTTGCAACAGCAGTGGCAGCAGCAACCTGCAACTTGGCATGCTGTAACTTGGCCATTGTCGGCGCACACTGACTCTATTCTACATAGGCCAAGTTTTTAGAAAGGCAACAACTTTCCTTGCCTTGCCTTGGCCAAGCAGCCGATGCGGTCATAGACCGCGTTGCAAGCGGCAACTTTCGCCCCAAAATGATGATGATGTTCGGTGTCGGTGTCGGCGTCGGAGTCTGTGTTACGTAATTAAAGAACTGCTAGCCAAATGTGATTCTAATTAAGAAACAGAGGAGGCAAGAGGAATGATCTGAGAAAAGTGAGAGAACTGTCACGTCAATGGGGCCCCGAAAAATGTTGTTTAATGTTGCCCAGGTGAGCCATCTCGGTGGCTCATTAGAGTTGGGGGGCAATTGCCACGCCCCTTGATGGATGCCCCCCATGGGGTATTTAATGCATGCAATATTAATGAGGGAATTTCACAGGCCCTGTGGCTGTGACAAGTGCGCGGCGTAATTGAAAGAAATTAAAAAGGAAAACACAGAAAAAAGCTGCAACAGTTTAACGACAGCAGCAGCAGCAGCAACAGCAGCAGCAGCGACGGCAGCAACACACATAAAATGATGATGATAATGTGCCACGGAAGTGGGTTAAGCTGCTTAAATGTTCTGCTACGCCCAGTTCCCTTTCAGCCTCTACCCTCCCCATCCCCCTACAAACTCATCTTGGTACGTGAGTTGCTGCCAAGTTTTTGCCAAGTCAAACAGCAATTGTCGCTGTCGTGTTGCTGCTGCTGCCTACGTGTTGCTCGTGTTGCTCGTGTTGCTGGTGCTGCTGCTGCTCTTTAACTGCACTTAAATCCGCACGCATCAACATAAAGCTGGCCGCAATTAAAGCAGAGAAAGTGAATACCCTGCTAGACCCCGAAAAATGTATCTGTGAGATACATTTACTGTACCATCTGCCACACACACAGGCCTTGCCTGGCGACACTTTGCCTTTGGCTTTTACTCACGTGCCGCGATTCTATTTATGTGGTTTATGTGGCTCAGCTTACCTGCAAGAAAGAGAGAGAGAGAGAGAGAGAGAGAGGGTTGGAAAATTAGAAATCTTCAAGATGTTTATCAGGCACGGCCTGACACGTTTAGGAAGGAAAAAACAAAACAAAACAATTAAATTAATAATAATAATCATAATAATATTGCTTTAATGTTACAGTTTTTTTGCTGCTTCATTTTTTTATGCCTTTATTAAGTGACAATTGGACAAGTTGTTTTTGCTGCAGATACGCCAGAGATATTTCCGCCTGACTATGCTAACTGGGTTGGCCCTGAATGAGGCGTGCTCGGCAAAGTGTTACACTGCGCAACAGGAGTGAAGTTCGGGTTTCTTGGAGGTATAAAGTGGCAGATGGGCAGCGTAGGGTATTTTGCTAGTGTGAAATTTAATACTACAACAATTTACAGGGTATTTTTGTGTAAGGTAGTGCCTTTTCGTAGCAGCTTAGTGAATTAAGTGACTTTAAAATTGAATATCTTTTTTTTCTATACATAAACAGAATATTTATTTGCTTTTCCATACTTTACAGAGTATCTTTTAGTCGAGTAGCTAAGAATAGCAACTTATTAATCTAGTTTACCTTGTTATGCTCTAATTTTCTATGTATCAATAACAAAATGGTTAACTATGAGTATCTAGAATTAGATTTATAGAGAGCTACTCATCAATTCAACCCCAATAAATACAACCTGCAATCCCTTAACTCTACGTAATTACAGGGTATCCCAGCAGCGCGTATTCCCCACTTAACTATGCGCCACAACACTCGTCGTTAATTACTGCCGAGAATTATTAACTCGAAGCTAACAAATCAGAGGCAAAAGCAGAGCGAGAATAGAAGAGAAGGCAAAAACAGAGGAGGGAAGAGGAGGAGAGAGGAGAGAAGAACTAAGCGCAGAGAATGGCTGCAACTTTAATTAGTGTCAACAGCGGCCAACAGGTGGCGCATAGCAATTATCAATTTGCAATTTCTTTCGACTCGACGCTCGACTCGATAAAAAATAATTGAAACAAGTTTCGAGCATTTAATTTGTATGAAAATAGACCGGGCGCGGGATGGGGCACGGGATGAGGCACGGGATGAGGCTGGAGACGGCAGCTAAGACTGGCTGTGCCACATGTTGCCAGTGGCGCCTGCTGTCGGCTACTGCCCCCCGTCCCCACTCCCATTGCTCATCATTGTCAACATCTTCGGGGCGAGGCGTCAAGTGTTTTAAATTGAAAATTTAATTAAAGAACGCGTCTCTCCCTCTCTCTCTCTCGCTCTCTCGCTCTCTCACTCTCTTGTGGCTGTGGCATAAATTAGCCAAACAAAAGCTTATTGAACTCAAGGCGCAACAATTGGCCGCAACTTCATGGTCAAAATCAGCGCAAATCGCTGTCAATAATGGCCAAAACCGGACCGCGCTGTGTGTTTGAGGCTTAATTTGTTTCTTGCCTGATATTCACACGCTTTTGATTTGAAATTTTTAGCTACAATTTGCCCTACGTCAACGCCACTTGCCAAGCGACTTGGCCAAGTCACGCTTATGGCCAGGCCAGATGAAAAATGGCAAAAGGCAACAGGGCGACAGGGCGACAAGGCGACAAAACCAATGGCGGAGCCAGCGTGGTAATGAAGGTGTAACTCGACTGTGCCCAGTGCGGGTTAAATTAGTCAGCTGAGATACCCATTAAAAAAAGCAATTTAGCTGAGGCTTCTAAGCCTTAATTAAGGCTCGCCAGGGCCTGCCTCTTTTAGCCACATACGTTGTTGGCCCAGAACGTTCAATAAGCCAGCAACAGCTGCCGCGCTCGAGTTGCTGTCGCTGTTGTTGCTGTTGTTGCTGCTGCTGCTGCTGCTGCTGCTCTTGGCCACTTGAGACCCACAAGGCATTATGTCTATGACTCTTGTCGCCATTAAGTTAAATGACATAAGCATAAAGACTTATGTATCGAACGCTGTCAGGCAGAGTGTCAAATTTGTTATGAGACAACGCGGCGTATGCGGAACGCGTGCCACGCCCCACAAATGATTTGCGATTCAGAAGTAGAAGAAGAAGAAGAAGAAGCAGAAGTTGTCAAGCCGCTGGATAATTGCGCGTGGGTGCCAACTGCTCTAGCCTCTTTTATCTCACCTTCCCCTGTACCCTAACTAGTTCTTTTCTAGTCTATTATTTAGCTCAACTCGATCGCCTTTGCTCTTTGTTAGCCACAGCGATTTGCATAGCTCGTAGCAGCCTTGAAGTGTGTCTCTCTCTGTCTCTCTCTCTCACTCATTGTAAACCTATTAAAGTGGGCTACAACAAAAGACACAGCCAAATTCCACTTCGACCTTGCCCGGGCAGAGCCAGAGCCATAGTCGAAGTCGCCTTTTTGATTGCTCACACAAATTGCTCGCACTATAATTAATAATTTCTCTTTTGAATTCGGCAAACTATAGAAAAATCAACAGAAAATCGAGTGAAAAAAAAAACCCAAAAGCAACGTTAGCATAAAGTGGGCGTGGCAACCCACGCGCACACTTTTATGAACCGGGAAACAATTATCTTGATGTCGTCAAAAGCCATCGCCATCGCCATCGCGCAGCTCCATCAAGTTATCAACATGAATGCACTTCCATTTAATGAGAGACACACTGGCACACACACATAGACAGGAACACACTGGCACACACAGGCACACACTGGCACACACTGGCACACACACTCATATCGATAGCATCATCATAATAAAAACTTTCATTTGTTTCGCTTACTCAACATAATGAAAAACGTCGCACAGCAGCAGCAGCAGCGGAAAGCGTCGCCTTGCTCAGTTAACCGAAAGCGTAATACCCTAAGGAATAATGTGAGTGATATGTGGGTTAGCTGACACACGATATATGTCTGGCAAACCTTCTGCAGTCAAAGCGAAGAAGAGAGACTGAGGGATTTGTGAGAGCAATACAAAAAGGAAAATTAATTGGAAATGTGTAGCGAAAAATTGCTTAAATTTGGATTATATTTATTGTGGCTGTAGAACACTATATAGACTATATATAAAGACTATATACAGAGTTAATCTCAAGCGATAGTTTAATCAATAATTTAAATATACTCATAGTTTTCAGTCTACGGATTTGTCTATATTATTAAAATATTAATTGGGAGAATTAATAGAGAATTCGCACAGCATAATTCTATACGATTATTTTCCCATAATTATAATACTATCGAAACTCCTATTTATGCGATAGTTTATACGATAGTAAGTCAGCTAATTGCCAGCTCTCACTCTCTCCCTCTCACGTACTGTCAACCCAGAAGGCCTAAGAGATAAGCTCTATTGCTTAATCCTTCCTGCCACACCCACACAGCACTCAAGATACCCTTTCAGCGCGTTACACTTAGGGTATAATAAACGTTTAATATGCATATAAGCTGCGGCTCAGTCGACTAGGTCGCGCGTGGGTCGCATGCGGCCGCTTTTGATGCCGCCCCCAACGACAACACGCGCCCTTACGCTGTCAGCCCTGCTGCCTTTGCCTCAGCCTCTGCTTCTGCCTCTGTCTACCTCTGCCTCTGCCTGCGTAGGTGTCGCTGCATTTGTGATTAGCGCGTCTGATAAGCCCAATAGCCGAGACCGAACCCATAAGCTCAGGCTCCAGACACAGTTCCAGATCGTTTATCACATATGCAAGTGGGCTGTGATAGTTGCTGGGCAGAGGGGCAGTAGCAGCAGGGGAGGCAGCAGAGGAGGAGCAGGGTAGAAGCAGGGCAGGAGTAGGGCAGGAGCAGGCAGCGGAGGCAGCTAAGTGTTTTTTTGGGCCAATGATGAAGACGAATCTTAAGTACGCGACATTTTCACTGTCAATTAGCGCCTGCGTTGTGGCTAAATTGCAGTTGTTGTTGTCGGAGTTGTTGCTGCTGCTGTTGTTGCTGCTGCTGTTGTTGCTGCTGTTGCTACTGTTGCTGTTGCTGTTGCCTGATGTTGCTGACAGTTAAATAACGCAAACGTGCCGCGTTGCAATCGCTTGTTGCCGCCTGCATTTGTTGTTGTTGCGCCGCCGAGCACGTAACTCAATAACGTGCACATTCTAACAACAACAACAGCAGCAACAACAGCAGCAGCAACAAGAACAACCAGAACAGCAGCAGCAGCAGCAGCAGCAGTGGCAACAACAACAATTAAGCTAACAATGTACCACACACAAGTAAAAGTTGTTGTTAGTGTCGACGCGGCGCGACGCGACTCGACATAATGAAAATCTGCAGCTGCCACTCCCCCTGCAGCCCCATCTCTCTCTCTCTATCTCTCTCTTCCTCTCTCTCTATTGCCTTCTCGCTCTCTAGGGAAATTGTCTAATGAAAAGCTGCTGTCGACACAAACGAAGCGTGGCCGTGCTGCAAGTGTAAAAAACAAAGAGAAAAATAAAAAGAAAATCGCATTGCATGTTGCAAGCTGCATGCGGCGGGAATTGAGCGAGAATAGAAGCTGCCAGCGGGGAGGGGTGAGTGGGGAGAGGGAGAGAGAGAGGGGGGCAATAAAGCGCCATCGATTAAGCCTTAAATACTTTGATGAGCAGCGACTGTTCCCGTCTCCCTCTAGTGCCGACTTGCCCAATGCGGCGCCAAGCGGAAAAGCCTTTCACGCCCGGAAAATGCCCGGAAAAAGCACAAAAAAGAAAAATACTCTAATAAAAAATTATGACAAACTACCGTTAGCATTGCCAAAAGTGAAGATGAACAATTTGAAAGTAAATTACTTAAAAGAGAATTTACTATAGTAAAATAATAATGATGTATTAGCGCTTATTTTAATGACTTAATCAATAAGCGGGAGCACGAGCGGCCCGAAAACGGCTAAAAGGTTAATAAAAAAGGCTAATGAAATTTACCTTAGTTTGGCAAGTAAATTGAGGGAATTGAAAGATTATCAAATTAAGGAAAAGAGACTGAATGGATGTGAGAGATGGGGAGATGGAAAAGAAAATGGAGCAGAAAGTTATCGAGTTTATATGGGACAAAAATCGTACTAGAATCAAGAATATCGATAGCTTAATGGATTTTTCGATACTTCTATTATATTTCTGTAACTATCGAAAATTTTCAAACATTTTTCAACACTGTTTTTAAAGGTATGCAACACTTGAAGTAAACAAGAATTATAAATATTAATGAAATCCATTAGTTTTGGGACCAACATAATCGATAGTATCAATTATTATGCACATAAAATATCGATAGTATCAAAAAATATTGTTTTACAACACTAGTGCGAACAGTCTATAATATTTTAGAACTGTCTAACACTATAAAAGAAAGAAAATAGAGTAAATAAGAGACTTCCAGCTTGCTGAGCAGCTCTGCTGTAATTTACAGGGTATACACGCAGCATGGCAGTGCAGACTGTTGCCAGCTTTATTCTTTTCTTTTGGGACTGCTCTTTCATTCTGCTGCTCCCCGTCTAACTGGAAGCTGCGATGGCTTCATTATGACAGAGTCCCATCGAAAATTATTGGTGTTGCTGCCGCTGCTGCTGCTGCTGCTGTTGCTGCCCAATGCTGATGATGATGATGATAATCACCATAATGAGCATAATGATGATGGTGATGAGGCAACACAAGACACAAGACGTAACTGAAACCGCCAGAAGGCCGCCGGCGGCCATAGCCAACGGTTGTGGCTCCAGTCTGCCTCGTAGTCGGATTGGGAGGGTGGAGGGGGGAGGGGGATAGGGGGCCTAATCGCAGGCAGCTGCCAAGTGTTAATTATATGGTCAGCAGCCGAGTTGCACTCTCTCTCGATTGGAATTGGAATTGGTAACGGGTTGGACAGTGGGCTGCGCCCACATTTGCATGCTACGCCCTGACCATGAGCAGCCTGCTCCCTCCCCCTGCTCACCTCCCCCTGCTGGCACTGGCAATCACGACAAATTCTTGGCAAGCGCGCTTCTTTTAGTTTTTTTTTTTGTGAAATTATTTTCATATTTTAGCGAGTGGCTAACTTATGGTCATGTCTGCTGCTCCTGCTCTGCCCTCCTCCTGCCCTGCTCCCTGCCCCCTCTGTGTCTGCCTGTCTCTGTGCCTTTTGTCAATGAGTTATGGCGCATTACAGCGCAAGTTTTCAGCTAAGCAAATTGCAATTTCGTCTCTCTCTGGAGTCTCGTTTTTTTTTTTTTTTTTTTAGTGGGTGTAGCCAGGAACTAAAACGCGGCGAAGGTGAAGTTCGTTGCACCCGCTGGCAAAAAGATTACAAGTGCCTCTGCTCCTCCTACTGCTCATCCCCCTCTCCACGGGCAGACGGGCAAATAAATTGATTGATTTATGCCATGAGCCCTGCACAGTCGCCGCTGATCTTGGCCAGACTCGAACGCACTCTTTGCCTTAAGTTTCTTTTAGCTTTTCTTTTTTTTATATTTTTTTCGTGGCTGCTTTTAATTATGGGCGTGCTGCCCCTGCTCCTGCTCCTCCTCCTCTTGCTCGCTCGCAGCTATTAGCAATTTTAATTTATTTATGTATGCGCCGCAGCTCAAGCCGCAGTTAGCCAAGTTCTAGTCGCCTCTGCCGGGTCTCTGCCGCTGCTGCTGCTGCCACTTCATCTTCATCTTCGTCTGCTTCTTGTGTCTTGTGTCTTGTGTCTTGCGTCTTGCTGGCTACGTATGTTTGCATAAATTAATTTCAAATGCACAAACATGGACTAGAACAACACTCGCATTGCATGTTCGAACAACAGTCGCAACAAGCAGACGGACAGCAAACTCCGCCGGCAACTCCAACTCCGAGTACGACTGCAACTCCGCCTGCAGCTCCATCTATGACTCCTTCTACAACTCCCTCTGCAACTCCGTTTCCAACTCCCTCGGCAACTCCAACTGCAGCATTTCCCGCTGTGCTGGCAAAGTTCTTCGCAATTTACTTAATTTGATTTGTATGTGATGTGACATTTTGGCTAATTAACTGAGCCAAATTGCCAGCTTTGCTTGCCAACTGGGGATGCTGCACTTGACCAACACGCTGGCGAGGCAGCAATCCAAACAAATCATTGCAGCAAATTGCGCATACGACATGGTTGCCAAATTGCAGCCAACCCAAGTTGGCCAAGTTGCTGCTGCTGCTTCGCTCTTAACACCTTTGGGCATTGCTGCTGCTGTTGCTGTTGCTGGCGTTGTTGCTGCTGCTGTTCATATTGATAATTAAAATGGAAATTAAGCAAGACGAATTTGTAAACAAAGCGAACACTTTGTTTTGTCTTGTAGCAGTTAACACGACCTTGCTGGGGGGGAGGGGCAGAGAGTGTGATCAGCACATCAATTCTGGCCAAAACAGCAGAGTGACTAAGCCACACACACTTGTGGCCAATTTGCATGTTGATTGCATTTTGCGAAGGCATTTTTAATTGTTCAACATGTTCGCAGTCACGATTCAATTACAACTCTGTAATTTATGTTGCAACTGCAACACGTGTACCGTATACCCTGTACAGTGTGGGGCATAATCGATACTCATTCAATTCACGCACATCAATCCATCAATTGCACAATACGTCGAATTCATATCGATATCAACTTTCCCATTTGGACTTTTCTTTTGTCCGCATTGCTAATTGCGACACCTTGGACCAATCAATTATGGGATTGCTCGAAGTGCTCGATCTTTGTTCCAATATACACGATTGCATTTGACATGCCACGCCCCCCTCCTCTAGACCACTCCCTCCCCTCTGCAGTGCAATGACAACTCTCTTATAAGCCAAACGTCGGCATGCGCGCCTTTGTCCGGCTTGTCAGCTGTCCGCATAGAATGGAAATGCGATAAAGATCTCTATCCCCAGTCTGCCTCTACTTCTTCCTCTTCCTCTCCCTCTCTATCAGCCCCCCCCGATCTCCAGCTCGATCTCTCCAACTCGATCTTCAATTTGAATGCCGATTATTAGCTTGCATTATGTAGTTAGACTTGTGGTGCTGCCTTAGCACCGATGAGTCTGGCACATTGATGACTTCATCGACCTTGCCAGCGACTTGCCTTGGCAATGGGTGCCATAAAAAAAAATTTAAAAATACCCAACAAACCCAACCTGACCTGAACTTCAGCTGAGGTTTGTTTTTTTTATGCGCTTTGTACTTACAAGATTACTTTTAAACAATTTTTATATAAATAAAGCGAGTGCGAGCTGAATTTAAGATGTCTGTAGTGCTAGATACCCTGTAAAAGTTAGCATTAAGTTGAATTTTTTAATATTTAGCACTTAAATATTATTAGATTAAAAAAAACTTGAAGCATAGTTAGATCTTGGCTATATCTTGGGAATAACTTATGAAGCTTAAATATTAATTAATTTATATTGTTAAGAACGAAGTATGAGTTTGTTTTTAACTTTTTTATTACTTAAATATCATTGAAATTTCAGAAAATTCGGGTCATATGTGGATCTTAATTACAGCTTTAAAATAGCATAATAAGTTAAGGATATATTATTAAAAACCGCAGTAGGAATCTACTTTATTATATTTATCCCTTAAATATCATTAGAATTTTATAAAATTTTAAGTAAACGTAAATCGTTACTATATCTATGAAATACCCCAACAATTTTAACTTAAACCTGCTTTGGCTTCTAAAGAATCAAGAAAAAAAAGAATGATATACTGTACATTACCATCGCAAGCTAATTCTACAGCAACCTTAACCCATCAGACCCCTCGTCACCTACAGCGTCTTCAATTCTGACCTATTGCTTAGTGTTTTTTTCATGTTTTCCTATTTTTTTGTGAAGTTAGTTTTAATGATTGTTGGAAAATTATATAGCGCCAGTTTGTAATCGTTACAACAACTCGGTCTCAGTGTCTGTGGTAATTAAGTGCCAAGTGCTCGATTAGATGATTGCCTTCTGCCTGTACTCGCACTCGTACTTGGGTACTCAGAGACTGCTCAGGGATGGGCAGGGTAGGGGAGGTACCCCCCCCCCCCTCCCTTGGGTACTTGGCTATTTCAACGATGCCAGCAATCTTGGCAACTCAGCTCTACACATGATGATTTGCCAGCATTTAAAACGCGCTATGTTGTACCTACTGCCAAACATGTTTCCCCATCAAACTATTATTTATTTCCCCTCTCTCTCTCTCTTGCTTCCCTCATTCCTCTCTCTCACTCTTTATTCTGTAGGCGCACAGACATTAATCTAAGCACAGAATGAGCTCGTTTATTTATAGCCATGCGCCAATACACCATACAACAGATGAGCCAGTCAGCAAGTTACTTCATATATATATACTATATATACCATATATTATATTGTAGGTACCTGTAGCAAGACTTATGCGCGTCAGTGTCTGCGCCTGCATGATTAACTGTTGTACAAATAACGTTAAACAGCAATGCGAATGGTTACCAAAAATATAAAAAATAAAATAAAAATAAAAAAGAAAACAGCATTTTGATACCCTTCGCGCAGGCTTAAAGAAACCCTCAATGGTTTGGCCTGTAAGCAGTTATATAAATAGAAGATATATATAGAAAATGAGAAGCTAAAATTTTGCTTAATGCAGTTGAAGGCAGCATAAAAAAATATATTTTAAAAAGTATAGTTCATTTATCTTATATTGTTATAAATAAAATTGAGGAAAGTAAATGAAATTTAAACTACCAAAACAGTGAACAAAAAATAGCTAGAAAATCAAAATATATATATAGAATATCTGTAAATATTCTATAATTTTTAATTTGTGATCTTGCAATTCTAAGCTGTTCTTTCTCTGCGATTCTAGTGTATCTACAATTCGCACTCTTCATCTTTAAAGTATCTTTTTTTTTGCTGTTTAGCCATTTGTGGCTGCTTAAAAGTCAATTAATGTCTCTAAGTATGGGCTTTTCTTTCCGGGGCTCTTCGGGCAAGGTCATTGCACAATTATCGATAAGTATTAATCATCGAACGCTGCTGGAGTCGATTGTGCTACGGTGTATCGTATGTGAATTGCACGTGTCATCTTTTAGCCAGGCCAAGCAAACTGGGTCAGTTGACGGGGCTGTGGCTGGGTATGGGCTAGGGCCAGCTATACACGCCCACAATCATCATCGGCCTCATCAGCAGCCTCTCTCTCTCTCTCTCTCTCTCCCGCGTACTCTCAGCATTGTCGCATGTGGCGGCTTAAGCGGAAGAGTCCGTTGTCGTTGTCGACAGCGAATGCCGTTAGCCATAATTGAGCATAATAACAAAAGTTAAGCGCACTCGGCATTCGCCACTCCAAATTGTTGTTGTTGTTGTTGCCCACTGTACGTATCTATGAGGTGAGTGTTGCTGTGGTTGTTGTTGTTGTTGTTGCTTGTGACATTAACCCACAAGCGGCCCCACATCGCATCGCATCGCATAGCGCGCACGAAAAGTGCCGGCAAATAAAACGTACGAAAAATTTAATTCAATTTAATAAGCGAATATGTTGCGTGCCACGTTGCTGCAGTTAGCTG
The DNA here is from genome assembly GCA_018901885.1 of Zaprionus kolodkinae. Lineage (NCBI taxonomy): Eukaryota > Metazoa > Arthropoda > Insecta > Diptera > Drosophilidae > Zaprionus > Zaprionus kolodkinae. The sequence goes on along the minus strand of JAEIFM010000037.1, from coordinate 1,859,764 downwards.
GCCCCCTCTGACCCCTCTCTCCCCTTCCCTTCCCCTCACTCCTCTCTGTCTCCCTGCGCTGCTCTGCGTCTTGCTGTGTAATGTGGCGCACTCGTGCATGCTCCAGAGCTCTGCAGATGCCTTCGCTGGCGACGAGGACGCAGCTCGCTCTGTATCTCTATATGTGTGTGTGTGTATCTGTGTGTAGTCATGCGTGCGCGTAAGTGTGTGGCAGCACTTGGAGCGACACCAGCAGCTCGAACTTCATCCAACTGTTGCCCGTCTATGACTCCGACTCTGGGGCGGGCCGCGACTCCACTCGACTCGCTCCTCCGTCCAAATGTGAAAATAATCGTAAAAGGCAATTAGCGCAAAATAGCTTTGACACTCATTCAAGTTAGCTGGCCATGTAGGTTACTGTGTGCCGCCCCAGAGTAGCCCCGTCCCTCTCCCCTCTCTCCCCCTCCGCCTCCCTGGTGTTAGGCAATTTTCGTCTGTGTGTGTGTGTGTTTTTTTTTTGAGACTCTTTACATTAGCCAAATTAATAAGATGTAGGTCAGTGGAAACGTAATTGGCGCAAGAATGCTTCGCTGGCTGCTCTAATGAATCCAAAGGGACCTTAACCCACCCGTCAACCCAAACCCAGCCCAGAGCCAAGCAAAACTTTAGCGATTAAAAGTAGACACGCCAGAGTGAGACAGAGAGTGATAAAGAGAGACAGAGAGAGAGAGATATAGAGAGAGTCAGCCGCATAGCATGTTCATGCTGCTGAAAGTGAGTTAGAGATTTATTTTTAATTTAAGCAAAACATTTCAAATTTCTTGTTTTCTATTTTAAATCGTATAGGAAGTTCGTTACATTAAAATAGAGTTTAATTACCATATTTTCATTATTAGAGCTCGGAAACTCTTGTGAACTTATTTTCTATACTCAGTTTTAGTTCCTCTATTGATTTCAAACAAAAAATTAAGTTTTAAATTTTTGAAAAATTTTCGAAAATTTAACAAGGGGGTTGCATGGAAAATTTCGAAAAATTGCAATGTTTGAAAATTACCAAAATTGAAATGCCAATTTAAACTGGAGTCGATATCATGGAAAAAAAGCCATGGCAGAGCAAAATCGGTCTATTATTAAGCAAGTTATGATAGTTTGTAGTCAACATTGTAGAGGTTAGTCATAGGCAGAAATTATAGAACACTCGAAAATACACATTTTACACAGTAAATTGTGCATATTTTGCACAATTCGCAACAGAAACGGCTCTAGTTTGGATTTTTATACTATTTACAAGTTGCCTCAACGATTTTGCATAAAAAGAGCATTTTTAAATTTTTGAAAAAATTTCGAAATTTTAACAAGGGGGTTGCATGGAAAATTTCGAAAAATTTTGAAGTTTGAAAATTCCCAAAATTGAAATGCAAATTTAAACTGGAGTCGATACCATTGAGAAAATGCCATGGCAGAGCAAAATCGGTCTATTATTAAGAAAGTTATGATAGTTTGTAGTCAATATTGTAGGGGTTTGTGATAGGCAGAATTTAAGAACACTCGAAAATACATATTTTAGATAGTAAATTGTGCATATTTTGCACAATTCGCAACAGAAACTGCTCTAGTTTGGATTTTTATACTATTTACAAGTTGCCTGAACGATTTAAGCATTAAAACACGTTTTTAAATTTTTGAAAAAATTTCGAAATTTTAACAAGGGGGTTGCATGGAAAAAGTTGAAAATTTTGAGTTGTTGAAAATTGTTAAAATTGAAATGCCATTGCAATCTATGTTTGAAACCTTGAACAAAAAGCTATGCCATGTGAAAATCGGATGATAATTGAGAAAGTTATGCATATTTTAGATGGGACTTTAGGGCACATGCAGACAATCCTTATATACTCTACATATTCCCTTTATATTTCGCATACTATGCTGCCCTCTTTCTAATAAAACTTCATATCGTATGCAGCAGCACGAAATTCAGAGCGATGCGACGTTTAAGTCATTCCATATCCCGTGGAACCACATTATATGTATATACCACCTATTGTCCCGGTTTGCTCCTCCTCCCCCCGCCCTGCCCCCTTTTGGTTGCCCGCCCTCGGTGCACTTCATACTTTGTGTTTCATGTAGCACATGCTACGTATTGCATTTTTAATAAAAGTGCCGCATGTAGCTCGTTTCCCCCTCCCCCTCCCTGGCAGCTGCCTGCCTCCCCTCCCCGCTGGGTGTACGAGTTTGACTCGTATTACTCGAATTTTTATAAACGCCGCCATTTGATTTTATTTTGTGTGTCAGCGCGCTGAAAGTCATGCGGCCAACTTGAACCTGAGTCATGCAACATGCCACATGGGCCAGGTGAGCTGGGTGAGCTGAGTTGAGCTGGGGTAAGGTGAGGCAGCCAGCCTGGCGTAGGGTAGATTTGGGGCGCCACCACCAGGCGACCACCTTCAACGGTGTCAGCGCTGGAGACAGAGATGCAGATGTGGAGACAGAGATAGAGCCACAAAATGGGCTACGCCGCATGCGAGGCATGTCGCCTGGTACCGCCGCCGCTGCTGCTGCTCCCTTTCCGGCTCCCTCTTCCTCTGCTTCGGCTGCTGCGTCAGCACGGCTGCACACCTGGGCACACTCGTTGGCAATGGATCGCTCGATGGCGCTGGCGATTACTCAACCCCTGTGGCTACACTGGAAACTACTCAAAAATGTATGCGCCAATTTGTAGGCAATTGACAGGAGTAGCCCCTTGCCGGATACCCTGCCGCAACCCTGGCCTCTCCTCATCCAGGCCCTACCCCTAGCAAAGGGAGGGAGACAGCAGAGAGGCAGTGGGAGAGAGACACAGCACACGCTACGCAGCGAAACAAAGGCGCATTTAAGTTGATAGCGTCCGGTGTGGCAATTTTGTATACCCTGTAGCAGTGGGGTAGTTGCGTTCCATAGACGTGCAACAGCGCAGGGTATGCCCAGCTGCACAGGCAAGCAAGACAAGCCCAAACTACAAGGGTTTGAGGGTTTTGTGCTGGTACTGCTGCTACTATCGATTTTTCGATATATTTCCCAGCTAAACTATCGATATTTAAAATTTTATATCGCTTTGCTAAGCCAAGTTAAAGCTTTCATTTTATTTTCCATTTATATTTTTCTCATTAATCCCAAAAAACCAACTATATTTTTAATTCTGTGAAATAAAACAAATCTGCAGCTTCAGCTTTACAGGGTATACACTAGTCGTTGCTCCACTAGCTCGTATATTTTGTCGAAAAACTTTTGCTATTGATTTTGATTTTGATTTTTATTGAAATGTTTCGCTGTGTTGCAGTGTGTCTGCCTGTTTATATTGACATATTTATGGCACTGCGGCTGTGGCTGCCTCCTCCCGCCTCCCTCCTACAACTGCTGCAACTCCCCTCGCATTTGGTATGCATGGCATAAATCACGAGGTGCGCCACAGCGCAATTGACACACCTTGTTTTTGTTTTTTTTTTTTGTTTTTTTGCAGCACATTTGAATGCGAATTCGGATACGAATCGCAGATTCGGAGCGGAGTTACGGATCGGAGTTGGGAAATGGCGCGTAGCTGATCGTTAATTATGAAGGACATAAGTCCTGGCCGCGTCTTGGCATCTAATTGCCCGGCAGTGGCAGCGGGGCACCAGTCTAGCGACGCAGTGGCGCCGCATGTGGCATGCGGCATGCGGCATGTGGCATGTGGCATGCGGCAGCAACATGTCCTGCCCTGCAGCCAACAAATCATATTCTTTATGGGCAACCAAGGCACACAGGACGCGCGTCTTAGAAACGAAACACGGCGCTGACATGCAATCAAAGTCGCAGCCCAAGTTGCCCAGTTAAAAACGGCTAAAAAGCCATTTGGCCTTTTCCCAGCCAATCTATTAGCCACAGCCGGAGCAGCCGCAGCAGCGACGCCGGCGTCGGCTCGATTAATTACAAATTTCTTGTTTATAGCACATGCATGGCAATTGTTATAAATCAATGGCAATGTCAGCCTATAAACTAGAAGGAGTGCGGCCCAGGCAGGGCAGACAGAGAGGGGCAGAGAAGAGAGAGAGAGAGGGAGGGAGCAGGGACATGTAATAGCAGTGCTTGTTGTGCTAGCTAAATACCCTATAACAAATGGTTTAAAATATAAATCTGTTCAATTGAGAGTTATTTGAATATATATCATATTTTATAGCAAACACAATAGTATGTAAAATATTTAAGTGTATTAGAATTTAGAATATATAAATTAAAGATATTTTTTCTAAGCTGATCCTATCCCTCCATGGTGCTATACTCTTTCTTCCTTAAATTTTATAAGAACTACATCAAATAAAATGATTAAAAATGTATAAAATTCATATTAATATGATATTAATAGAAAATATACTCTATCTGCCCATAATATTCAGGAATCATCATGCATTTATCATTAAGAACATATCTATGCTATCTTTTAGTATATATTGACCTTTGCATACACTATACATACCCCAAAAAGGCTGTTATACCCTGCCCCAGAGCAGCTCATAGCCTCTAAGCAGCTCAGCCTGTTGTGGAAGTCTAAATAAAAGCACCAGAAATACTTAGCTCCTCTACACACCTGACATACCCCTTGCCACACACTACTGGGTATCTCTCTCTCTCGCCAATACACGGAAAAGTCGGAAAAGTTGTAGATGGCCGAGTTGACAATTTCGCGCATTGCTTGCAAAATATGTTTTCCACTGGCAGCGAATTTATGTTTTGGCCAATAAATTTGTAGACCAACCACACACACACACGCACACACACACACAGACACCCACCTGGACAGCGTGTGTGTGTGAATGTGTGTGCAACATGTTTATGGCTCGCTCAGCGACGGCAGCAAAAATAATGAAAATGTTTTCCATTTCGATTGGCAATTTCCGCAATTTCTTGTTGCCGCCGCCGTTGCTGCTGCTGCTGCTGTTGCTGCTGCCCCACCTTGTTTGCAACTGCCACAAATTATTGAAATCGACTGCTCAAATATGTCGCATGAACAGCTGCAACAGCAGGCAGGGGAAGGGAGAAGGAGGAGGCGGTAATCAGGCCAGGAAGCCACTTTTGGCCAACAACTTTGGCAGGGAGGGGGAACTTCTTCAAGGGCAGCCTTAATAGCTCAACACGTGCAACAAGTGTGTGTGTGTGTGTTTGCCTGTGTGTTTGTTGTGCTGTTGATAAGCTGTGGCTGCAGCCAAAAACTCCAAAACCGCAGCCAGAAAGTGGCTAGAAATAACAAAAAAAAAGCCATTGTAGAAAAATGCCCGCAAGGCTTGTGAAATTTCTCGCTGTTGTTGCGGGTTCCTCTTGCTGCTGCTGTTGTTGTCGACGATGTTGCTGTTGTAGCTGATGTTGCTGCCGTTGTCTGTTGTAAAATTGAACAATGCCACTCAAAAAGTTAAAGTTCTGTGGGTCAGTAGAATTTTCTCAGGCCGCAGAATCGGAGCCAGGCCAAGCAGAAGAGGCCGAACTGGCCAGCATCGAAGTGTGTGAGATAGAGAGAGAGAGAGGGGACAAGCAGAGTGAGGGAGAGGCAGACAAGACCATATAGCAGCATATGCTATAGACCCGGTCCAACCATCCAACATGTGTGCATGTGGAGTACTAATAAAACCATAAAAATCAACCGCAGACGCAGACGCAGCCAGAGATGAGAACTGAGATCCGCTTGGGTTACAGGCTGGTCAAGTCGGAGTTGTTGTTGTCTCTCTTTAATGTTATTAACGTGTTGGCTTTGCTTGGTCTCTTTTTCGGTCAGAATGATGCTACGTATGTGTGTGTGTGTGAGTGTCTCTCGGGTAATTTCAGTTTGACCGGGGCAGGGCCTTAATGTTGACCACAAAATGACTTACACGAGAGAGTTGCATGCAAATAATTACCCCAGGAAGGGAGAACTGAGACACAGAGAGACACAGAGATGCCTAGATATACCCACAATATGTCAGTCAGTCAGTCGGTCGGTCGTACAGCAGATTTAACATTTCCTGCACATATTTAAGTGAAATCTGTCAAAATAATTCCCCAACTGCGACTGCGATTGCGTCTCGAACTTGGGCGCGGGACAAGGCAACAGAGACAGATACAGATACAGATACAGATACTACAGCTGTAGATACAGCTACAGATACAGCTGTAGCTACAGATACTACATCCCCAGGTGAGGCTGCTGTTGACACAGGTAATTATGCTTAATTACGCCATGAGAACCGCACGTTGATGGCGAAAAATGTGAGAGCGGCGCCTGCATATGCAGTGATCTAGCGCACTGAGAGAAATTTCTAGGGGCATCAATCAAGCTTAATTTAAGTCTTTAAATATATGATCAGCAATATTGGAACAATATTTTAAAGTTATTTCAATTGCAAATTTATTTTCAGGCATTTAAATAATTTATTTTAAATTTGCTGCATTTTTTAAGTGAAATATGATATATTTTAGACTATAATAAGGTATAAAAATATATAATTCTATGTTTTTTAATCAGCTAAATATATTTTAAAGTTCTTTGTATATTTTTACTATTTTTTTTATTTGCCTAAATTAAAGCTTTAAAATTTGTTTAAATCTTTTTTATTTCTTATGTTTTCCTTTCCCTCTTGCATATTTATAACTATATCTGCCTACGCTGTCATAAAATCAGGCTAATATGCGTATTTATGGCTTGACTTTCACACACACACACACAGCTACAATCGCGCACACTGAAAACAACGGGATTCGTGTCATAATTTTCACTTTTCGACTGTTGTCACAGTTCTCTCGCTTAACTTTTGCTTTCGGCCTGACATAATTTGCTGACTTTGTTGCCGTCTGTCTGCCTCTCTCTCTCTCTCGCTCTCTCTCTCTCTCTTTCCTTCTCTTTCTTTCCTTCTCTCCTTTACAGCACTGCAAATTTATTACGTATGGAAATTTGCATGCCTCACTGCAGCAGCAGCAGCAGCCCAGGCAGCTCGAGATACATTTGTATCTGTATCTGCAAATCAGCGCTGCTGCCGCGCGTGGGCGTGTCGCAGTCACACGTACAACAACAATAACAACAACATTTTTTTTATATTCTTATTGTTGCTTTACTGTCTGCATTTGTCGCCTGTCTTCAATTATCATTTGCAATGAAATCGTTGCTTGAGTCTGGCAGAGGCAGAGCGATGCCTCTAGACACTCCTCTCTCTCTCGCTCTCGCTCTCTCTCTGTCTCTCTCTCTTTCCCACACTCCCTGCAGACTGCAGCACATCCTGTTCCATAGCTTATCCTTGTGTCCTGGCCTCCTACTCCTCCTCTGCCTCTTTCGATGGATAATTTACAAGTCACGTGTGTGTTGGAAATTGAAACAAAATGCGCATAAATTTTTGCGAGCCACGCCAAGCAGTGTGAGAGTGTGTATCTGTGAGTGTATGTGAGTGTGTGTGTGTGTATCTGTGTGTGACTGAGGGGCTTGTCTTGCCAGCAGCATTTAATATTAATGAGTTATAGCACATACATAGTCTATATGTTTGACGATGCGTCTGTTGCTGCTGCTGCTGTTGTTGCTGTTGTTGCTGTTGCTGTTGTTGCTGCTGCTGTTGCTGTCGTGTCTTGTGGCCTGTCTAGGCAGTGCTCACTTCTCGGTCCTTGCCAAGTTGCCAAGTTGCCGTGTTGAGAGTTGCATTTAGTTGGCGAAGGCTCTTAAAATGCGCGACGATGACTGCACTACATGTTCAAGTGGGCAACAACAGCAACAGCAGCAGCAGCAGCAACACAGCTGCAACAACAACAGTTGCTGCTGCTGCTGGCCTCGCTTCGCTGACGCTGACTGACGCAGTAGGCGCGACAGGCGGGCGGGAGAGAACAGAGAGAGAGGGAGAGGGAGATGGAGAGACATACATGCACTGCCATTAAAGGATGTGCCTGGGCCAGGGTTGTCGTTGTTGCTGCTACTGCTGCTGCTGCTGCTGTTGCCTTTGTCTTGGCCATGCCCAAGTGCGGCCAAGATGCTGCTGCTGCTGCCAAGGGCTGCCTGTGTGCAGCCTCATTTCGATTTCTATTTTGTTGTTTATTAATGCAGCCACATAAACATTCAACTATTCCGCCACACCCGGCTGACCTTACTCTACCCCTGCCCCTATCCCTCTGCTCCTTCCTTGCTTCCCCCCATCCCCTCCTCCAGCTATGCTGCACGCATTTTAACTAAGTCATTTCCGTGACATACTTTGGCACCGCCGCATAACTTTTACTTGTAGTTTTTGCCACACTGTGCCCGCCGGCCACGGATGACATTAACCCAGGCCAGGCCAGGCCAGATCGCAGTGGAGCAGGCCATTAATAAAGCAATTGCCAATCGACGAGACTGAGAGAGAGGAGGGGGCGGGGAACTGCTGCGGGCAGTGCGAGCGAAATCGAGCAGACAAATCTATAAACCAATTAGAACAGATCGCAGCTACGTTTTGTTTGCCACAGGGTGGATAATGTGTCTGGCATTAAAATGAAAAAGCTGCGTTCATTAATAGCAACACATGGCACACACACATGCGATATGCCAGCGAGGGTTGCTCGGAAAGTTTGTGGGGCTTGAGAAACCCATAGGAACTTACAATTTCCAATAATTCTCTGATTTTTAGGGAAATGGCATTTGTTTTTGAAGGAAGATTGATTCAGCTTTTTAATATTATGTAAATAATATTTTAAAAAATTTAGAGCATTCAGGATACTCTCTTTAGATTTTGGAATACCTATAATCCTTACAAAACCTATAGCTTTGGCAGAAATAATTGGATTGCCATGGGAGATGGTTCTTCCCTTTATGTTTTCACTTCTAGATTGATTCTGCATTCAAATAATATAAGTATATAATTTTTTATAAATTTTAAAAGCCCTATAGAAACATAGGGAAGTAAAGAACTTCGTCAGAAGATATTAAATTGTCTTGGTAGATTTTATTTTCTTTATGTTTTCAGTCCTAGATTGATTCTAAAATAGATTTCTATAGTGACAAAGTTAGTTGACTTAGAAAGTTGCAAAAGTAACCAAACTGCTTTAAGTCTCAAAGTTTCCCGAACTTCTTTGACAACCCGCGCTCTGTTTGACCACAAAACCAAAGTGGAAATCTATTTTCCTGCTGCTGCTGTTGTTGCTGCTGTTGTTGTTGTTGCTGTTGCTGTTGCTGCACTGACACGACGACAACTTCAACTTGCAGAGCATGTCAGGCCATGCCAAAGTCGAAATGGAAACCGTTGTCGTTGTCCGCGTTGTTGCTGCAGTTGTTGTTGTTGTTGTCGTTGTTGCCATTGCAAGTTTGTCAAGCCAAACAGCTCCAAGTGCAACTCCAACTCCGACTCCGACTGCGACTCCAGCTCGATTGCTCGGGCAGTTTGTCAGCGGCTGTCGGCGATAAGCAGCCGCAGCGATGTAATTGACACAATTTGAATTTATATCTGAATGTGGAAACGAAGCGAGAGAGAGAGAGAGAGAGAGAGAACGAATACATGTTCGAGTACCCGCTGCAGTGCCAGGTGACTAAGCTGCCCCAATCCCAATCCCCAATCCTTGTCCTTGACGTGTCGCCGGCACATTAATCATGCATCCGCAGTGTGCCCAAATCGCACGCTCTGCGAGTGTCTCTTTGAGTATTTCTTTGTGTTGGTTTGAGTGTCTCTCTGAGTGTGTCTCTCCGTCTCTCTCTCTCTCTCTCTCGCTCTGTGTGCAGCAGGGTGTGGCATGTGTTGCTTTTTGTCTTTGCACCAAATTAGCCACGTAATTTGTGTATTAATTAGGGAAAACAAATGATTCGCCATGTTCCACTAAGGTAAAACATAAATTTAAATTGCTCAGGCCAGGCAATTGTCTGCCTCTCTGTCTGTCCGTCTCTCTGTCTGTCCGTCTCTCTGTCTGTCTGTCTCTCTGTCTGCTTGTCTGTCTTGCTTTATGTCTGTCTCTCTCTTGGTGTCTCTCTATCTGTCTGTCTGCCTTTCTGTCCCTGTCTGCCTTTTCGACTCATTTCTGTCTCTCTGTCTGTCTTCACGTCTCCCAGTGTGTCTCTCTATCTTCCTCTTAGTCTCTCTGTCTTCTTGCTCGTATCTCGGACTCCCTGAATGTCTCTCTGTCTCTTTGTATTTCTCTCTGTCTCCCTGTCTGTCTCTCAGTCTCACTGTTAGTCTCTCTATCTCTCTCTGCTTGTCTGTCTGTCTCCCTGTCTGCCTTTTGCTCTCCCTGTCTATCTCTCTGCCTGCTCTAGTTGTCTCCCCGTATGTCTGTCTGTCTCTCTCTCTGTCTGTTCATCTCAGTGCCAGCCTGTCTGTCTCCTCGTCTGTCTGTTTGTCTCTCTGTCTATCTTTTAGTGTGTCTCTCTAGCTCCCTGGGGTGCTCTCAGTCTCCCAGTCTCCCTGTGCATCTCTCTGTCGCTCTATCTGTCTCTCTGTCTCTCTCTCTCTCTCTCAGTCTCTCTCACTCCCTTCCTCTCTCTCTCCCTGTCTTGGGCACCTTTCACTTGGCCAAGCGCTATAAATTTCATGGATGAGATGCCAAACAATGCGGATGTAAATGAGCGCAAAGAGTGAAGTAAACCTGCGGGGGAGTCAATGGCAAAGGGCACTATGTCAGCGGTTTTTGTGGCTGCCACAACGTCTGCCCCATCGTATACAGGCTGTAGATGCAGATAGTAATCTCCCTTCAATCCTCTCCCCTCCCCTCCTGGCGGTGTTCAATCGATTGCGGAGGAGGAGCAGCAGCAGCTCGCAGGCAGCTCGTGGCTTAAGCAAGCGTGAAACATTAGTGCGGCCAGTTAATTTGTAACAATTGAATTGTAACGGCTCAAGAGAGAGAGAGAGAGAGAGGTAGAGCGAGAGGGATAGAGAGGCAGAACGAGAGGTCTCAGGCAGAATAGAAAGGTGTTAAATTGGCAAAAATCAAAAAAAAAAAAAAAAACGAGCGCCAACTCGAGCGCGTGGAGGTGGGCGTACCGCACGTAGGGGCGTGCCACACACACACACACACACACACACACAGAGAGAGCACAAAACAAAACACTACAAAAAGGTCATTAACTTTATGTTCTCTACACTCCACTCGAAATCGATTCCCCAGGTCGCCATCACAGGCCACAGGCCACCGGGCAAGCAGCTGCTCCAACTTCAATCGATTCTTTCTCCCAGTCTCCCTATCTGCCACTCTCTATCCTATCTATCTGTCCATCAGCTACGTATTTGGCACAGAGTGAAAGTGTCAGATATCTGACAGCCAACTGTCAACCGGGCAACAAAAACCCCCACACGCCGGCCACAATGGGTTAAGTGTTGTGTTTGACTTTCCAAGCGATTTCGAGTGCGTGCAACTGGATTTGCCATCAATAATGAATCACAGTGAAAAATATCCCAAAAATTGTATTGAATTCGCACGATATATATACCCTGCAAGGGGTGTCTATAAATTATTTAAAAAGCCTTTAAAAAGAGAGAAAGAGAGAAACGAGAGCGAGCGAGAGCCAATTGATTTGGCGGCATGTTCCATTAGGCAAATTGCCAAAATTCCTTTCAACTAAAATGGGGCGCTGCCACGCCCAGCTGCTGCACTGCATGACGGGGTGTTGAGTGTGTGTGCTGTGTGTGCTATGTGTGCTGTGTGTGTGTGTGCCGCGTGTGTGTTTGATTTCGTTATGGCGTCGGCTTATTTATGCACATTTTTTAAGCTTGTTATTTTTTAATCTCGCGCCCTTTTTTTGTATTTTTTTTCACGCTTGTGCCCCCCTGCCAGGCCCAGGGCTGGGCACGGCCCTTGTACGCACACCCTCACACACACACACACTCGTATACATAACTGTGTTATGTATTTTTAATGAATATCTTTTCAACAGGCCAATCCAATTGATTTTCGAGCTACAAATTAATCAACTCTGCCGCCCGCTCGCTCTCTCTCTCTCTCTCTCTCTCTCTTGCTTTTGGCCCAGTTAACAATTAACAAATTATGACAGGCTTTATATTCGAGGCAACTTAATTAAAAATTAATATTTAATACTGTATATAGCACGCTGTGCTGTGCAGCCCAGAAAATTGGCCAACAACTAGTTAGCCATGGCTTAAGTTCGTATTTCGTAGTTTTTGATTGATTGCAGCAACGTTTGGAGCTGCCCTCGCTTGCAACTCAAGTCTCTCTCAACTCTTTAGCATATAAATCATGGCATTGTAAATGCCTGCCTGCGAGCCTGCCCCATGTGGCAAGCTTCGCAACGTAATAAAGACATGCAGCAATCGAGCTACGCCCGCGCCATGTCAGCAGCCACGACGTCGCGCGTCATCTGCAGAAACCAATCAGCTCAAACTAAATCAAAAATCATAAAAAAATAAGCCGGGAATGCACATACGAGAGGGTAGTGGAGGGGGGGGGGGACTCCAACTGGGAAGCTGCAGTGTCGTTTATAAATAAAATTTGCATAAATTTAATAAACCCAAGCAGGCTCGTTGTCAGGGACGGAACACGGCAACAGGCTGTGCCACAAAAGGCACTTTTTTTTTTTGTTTGGCCATGTGCGCACTTGTTAGTTGCCGTTGCCGTTGCCATTGCTGTTGCCATTGCAGTTGCAGTTGCAACTAGGCAGGCAGCCTGCCACATGCAGCAGGCTGGCCAAGCTGGCAGGCAGATTTGTGATTTACCGATTTACCGGTAAAGCGGTTTGTCACAAAACGCCGTTGTCTCACCCAAAGACCCATAAATAACCCAATGCCACTGGCACAAATAATGATGACAATGCGCCCAGTCCCAGTCCCAGTCGCAGTCGCAGTCTCCCAGTCTCCCAGTCGCTCTCCCAATCGCAGTCCCAGTCTCTCTTCCCGTCCCAATTGCACTCCCCAGCCTGGCCAAGTCCTAGACCCAGTCAAGCCGCAGGCAGATGGGAACTATGCAACCTGGTAGCTGCTTGCAGCACGTTCTCATCATTTTGCACGCATAAATCTGCCTCTTCTTTCCTGTTCCCCTGTCTCCTCTGCCTTCCTGCCCGCAGCTTGTTAACAGCATCCGCTGACAATGGGCCCCGAAAAATCCATAACCATAACCATTCGCACATGGCCAAAAACCCATCTTGGCCATTGTTGCCAGCAAGTGGCAGACGAAGGCAGCCAGAGGCAGCGTTACAGTGGTATCAATAGCGAGGGCTGCCAGAGAATTGATGGAGTTGGCTAAGAGCAGGAAGCTTATCTCAAGCTATGCAGAGCTTGTCAACTTGATTAAGATGTAGCTGCATGGAGAAGCTAACTGAAGTTTCTTATATAGAAAGATATAAATAATGTTAGATAAATATTTACTAACATGCTGAGCATGCAGAATTTTGGTATACTTAAGGAAAAAATAATATAGAACTATTGTGGAAGGTTATATAGATATTGATGTATGGATAAACTATGATATGATAAACTATGATAAAAAACACTGCCAACGAGGGAAAATAATAGCGTGTGACTATATAAAATGCCTTAGTAGAGTTTTTTATATAGTAGTATATTTATTATAGTAGTATATATAATAAAACATGATAAATATTATATAATAAAACATGATAAATATTGTACAAGAGGTGTGTATGCTTTTTTTAGAATGGAAGATATATATATTGTAGAATAATAATATCTATCTACCTATCAGCCTATATAATGCAATTATAGAATTTATTCTCAGTAAATATTAATCATTATGGAATAGTATATTCATTTATTTATTTATATATTATAATATATTGTAGTATATTAAATAATTTTCTTTAAGCAATTGGCAACTTCTAATCCCTTCAGCAATTCACAAATACTTCACATACTCTTCATCTACTACTCTGCCCAACTCTTCCCACTGTTCCCATCTCTCTCTCTTCTTTTTCCCTTTCCTCACTCTTTATTCTCCCTCTTATTCGAGTGCCTCATATGAGTGCAATGCTCTGTAAATCATCTAATGTATAAATATTTGCGCTATGCCCGACTACGATGACTTCCTGGTTAAGGCAAAGTGCGGCCACAAATTAATGTCAAAGTCAAATGAAAATGGCATTTGGCAAGACGGCGACGCCGTTGCTGCCGCCGGGCCTAGGCCCAGCCCAGTCTCAGTCTCAGTCTGAGACTCAGTCAGAGCCGCAGTCGGAGTCGCTTAGCTTAGAGCCAAAGTCACGCCATAAATTTTGTGCTGCGAAAAAATGACAGAAATGCGTTTATTGACCAAAATGCGCAGCAGCTCATCGATTACGAGGCAGAGGCTGCGGGAAGGAGGGGCAGGAGGTGGCCAACTGCATTGGCAACTGCCTTGACCATTGCAGCTCGCTTGCCCATTTGGGAAAAGTCGTTGCCGCCGTTGCCGCCGCACACACGTCGTATACGTAATAATGTTCGACTATGTTCGCCCATTTGTTGTGTCCGTTTGGTGTCGCTTTCGTGTCGCGTCTGTGTTGCAATGCGGCACATAAATAAATTAAATGAAATATCAATATTGTATATCGTTGGCAATTTATTTATAAAACATTTCGTTTGTCACTGCAATAGTTAGCGGGATTCAAGCTGGAAATAGAAGCCAGCAAATGCATAAGCATGTGCAGCTAAACAGTTAAAAGTTGTCGGGATTAGCTGGAAATCCGCCTGGCTGCAGCTGCAGCTTTAGCGGTTTTTTTTTCGCAAATAAACCTATTTTTAATTTTGACGAATAAAACTATTTTAATTACTTGCAGTATGGAGGTTTAAAAGTGTTGGCAGTTCTAGCTAGTTTTGGCTACTTATGCAAAGCATACCCTCCCCTAAATAATTACAATTCCATTTTTAGCTGTTTTTTTTGTCTTACTAATAAACCTATTTTAATTACTTTAACTGTAGAGGCTTTTTCCCGCTAGTTTTGGCTGCACAGCAACAAGCTTATGCAAAGCATGTTTCTCCTTGGAATATGCACCTCCCCCTCGCTGCGCCTCAACCCATACCGCCTGCCTGCCTGTCTAACTGGCTGCTCTTTAGCGGGTTTTTGTTTTTTTTTTTTTTTTTTTGGCTAGTCTCTAGCTTGTGCGCGCGCTAAATGTGTGTTACTTCCGAGCGTTGGCAAAAGTCGTGAGTAGTGCTGCCTCCCCTCCCCCTGCTGCTCCTACTCCCCCTGCCTGCTGCTCCTCCTGCTGCTCTGTTGATGGCCTGGCAGCATGTGACAGGTAACAAGGCAGCAGCAGCGGCAGCCACAGCATCTCCTCGCTCTGCCTCTAATGCATGATTTATAGTAAAATATTTATTTTACTGTTAAGTATATGCCCCAACCAGACACGAGTCGCAGTCGCAGTTGCATCTGCATCTGCAACACGGCGGGGGGTTTGGGTGGGTGACAGGTTGCAGCAGCAGCAGCAGCAGCCGCGACGACTGTGACTCCGCTTCTGTTGCTGCTGTCATTGCTGCTGCTGCTGTTGCTGCTGTTGTTGCTGCTGCTGCTGGCCTTATCAGCGTCTATGCAAAAGGCTAACTGTTTTTTTTATTCCTCTTGTTAGCTGGGCTAATGTCACTCATACGACACGTTGTGCTGCGCGTTAGATAAAACATATATACACGTATTTGTGTCAAATGCGACTCTGGTATAGGGTATAAATCAAACGGTATCAGTGGATGACCCCGTTTTCGAGGGAGAGCACTCCTCAGCGATGGCTTTATGGCTTTTCAATAAGCGTGTCAAGCATAAATCACACTGACACACAGCAGCAACTACACAGCAGCAACTTATCTCAATCTCCAGCTACAGTGGGTAGCACAAAATCTTTCACTCTCGCACCAAATTAAGCCAAGCGCACTTCACAAAATTATGACAAGCTTGAAGAGGGGGAGAGGTGGTACAGGGGGGGAGGGGGGTGGTACACAGTTCTGATAAGCATCGCCATTGATTTTGCATGGCTGCCGCCTCCCCCGTTCTCTCTCTCTCTCACGCTCTCTCTCCCTCATCGTCTCTCGTCTTGGCAGCACGTTTAAAAGCTTTTGCTGGGCTTAAACAAAAGTGTCATAAATCTTGCAGGTCGACACAAAAGAACTTGACACAGTGAAATAAATACGCAGTACGCCACGATAGGGCCAAGATGAACATACACACAAAAGGCGACTCAGGCAGAGGCAGGGGCAGAAGCAGAGGCAGAGGCTGGCAGGAGCAGGCAGAGGCAGTAGGCAGGGGCAGCAGAGGCAGGCAGTCAGCCAGCCAGCCAGCCAGCAGGCAGCCAAACAGTCAGCCAAGTCAGCCAAGTTAGCCAAGTCAGCTCGAGCAAAAGGGATACTAATGCACGTAATACGTTCCACTTGAATTGATAACAAAGCAGCCAAAGCCCGCATGTGGGCTGGAGGGGGGCGCACGCCCTCTCCCTTCTGTGGCTGCCCACGCTTTGGCCATGGAATATCTTTTAGCCTGTTTGAGGATTGTGGCTAAAGCCAGCGTGAATGCAGAGCAAGTGCGTCGTGTCGCCCATTGGCTTTGCAGTCTATTAGCCCAAGGCAAAGTCGCAGAAGAGTCGCCCCCTCCCCACCAAAAGGCTTTTGTCAACTGCAGCAGGGAGCAAGATGACAAGGCACAGTGGTTGCAGGTCAATTGAAAAGGCAAGTAAATTTTAATATGCAATGAACAAATATTTTATAGATATTTTAAAGCTAAAACTAGTATAAATATAAATTTTAATTGCACAGACAACAATTTTATTATTACTTTGTGTTTATCAGGGAAAAAATATAAAAAAATGTATATAAATTTATTTCTTGAAAATCTCTAAATTTATTAAGCCTGTTTTTCTGTCACCCTCTAAAAAATGCGCTTTATCCGCTAAAACGTAATCGCAGCCCAGTCCCTTTTTTTTCTTTTTTCTGCTGATAAATTCATTTGAACACTCGCAACGACATGCGATTTCCTCTGCCAGGCTGGCGATAAAAAACCAGCAACAAATTAAAAAAAAAACAACACACAGCTAAGAGAAAATGCCAAAAATGTGACGGCCTAAAATTTGTTGTAGTTGGCGTTTTTTTTTTTCGAGTTTTTGGGAATAAACGCAAAAGGCGCGACCGGCCAAATGAAAATGAAAAGAAGATTAATGACAAACGACAAATTGCGTTCAATGTCGCATTAATTGAGGCAATGAGCGCATGAATAAATGCATGAATTTACACAAAGCAACAGCAACAACAACAATAATAAAAAAACAATGACAAGCCAAATGAATTCTACCAAAAAGTGAGCATTAAAGCCAAACGAGCTGAGGCTGAGGCTGATGCTGCGCCCGAAGGTCGCTTACAAGAGAATTCAGCGATCAATTCGCGTATTGCAAATGATAACTTGATGCCCCCTATAGCCCCGATTTACTAAGAATATATATATGCGTTGCGAGTTTTTCGGCAGAAGCAACAACAACAACAACAGTAATCAGTGTTGCATAACACGATGACAATTTATAACTCGAGTTAATAGAGGATTTGTTTTTCTCGACAATAAGAATATAATGAAATCCTATCATGATGCTGCAGCTGCAAAACAATAGATAAATAATTGAGAATATGTAAAAGGCACAAAATCAATGATATTCAGTATTCAATATTCCCGCATCGCCAAAGTCAAAGCGCAACTTTTGCATAAATTTAGCATAGATTGCAAATGATAAGTTGATGATAGAAAACAAAAACAAAAACAATTGATGAATATTTTACAGCTTGCAAAGAATTTATGACAGTAGAAAATGGAAAAACAAATAGAAAAGGCAATCGCAGATTTTATAAACAAATTTGAGTTATTTTTAGAAATGTCTACAGACATGTTTACTAGCTGAAATTAATAATAAATAATCTTCAAGAAATGCCAGTAAAATAACTGCAATAATTAACACAAGTCTTGAAATTATTTGCCAAGAAAACAAAGCTGCCATAAAAAACACGAAACGCTTTAAACTTTTCAGAAATATCATAGAAATACAATATATGATAGCCATAAAAAACTGCGAACAATAAACATTATTTAATAAAGATATTGTGAGTAATCATAAAGATTCGAGATTCGACAAAAAAAAACCTTTTAATAACTGAAAATAAAATTGTTTATAACGCGAGCGCATAGCTAATAAGCCAATTTAATAATGAGCACACACAATGACAGCAGAACTCAATGGGTTAAGGTCAGTCGGTTGGTTTATAGAGCTCGATGGGGGGATCGATCGACCGCGCCCCGAAAATACTTTGTGTTGCGGCTGTGACGCGTGTTACGGTTTGGCCAGAAATCAATGCAGGCAGGCCCAAACACACACACGCACACACTCGCACACACACAGTCAAGCTGTCTATTAGCGCATTTATGAGCAAATTACGGGAGCGCCGCCTTAGCCACAGCCACAGCCCCCTCCAGGCAAATGGAACTGCCACCTCCCCCCGCCACCATGGCGCACCGCCAGGTTTAGGCCACAAAATACGAGCAAACCACCGACTAATTGCACCACACACAACGTTGGCAGCCCACGCAGCCAGCGGGCGTTGCGGTTGCCTCCTCTCTCCTCCCCTTGCTCACTCTCCCTCTATATAGTCTACTGGCTTTTTTTTCTTGCAGTGTAATATGCAGCAAATCAACGCGCAAATTGTAACATAAAATATTTACATAGCCTTCTTTTCCACACTCCCCCTGGGCGCCCCCCTGCCTGCTTTGTTTATTGCATTTAATTTGCGCATTGTTTGTGCGGCTTTAGATAATTGCGAGCATCAATTGCAGGCGGGAAGGCGGCCATATGGGGGCGTGGCAAGCAGGCAGACAGTCAAGCCGCGGCGCCCACACACAGTGGCAATCAATGTGCCACACGGTGCTGACACAGTGGGCGTCATGAGCGGACCAAGGGGTCAAAAAGTGCAAAAGTGTGGGTGGGAGAGAGAGCGAGAGGGGTAGAGAGAGAGGGGTAGAGAGAGAGAGAGAGAGAGAGAGAGGGGTAGAGAGAGAGCAGATACAAATGAAAAGCCGCAGACATTTTGCCTGCTTTCATTAAGTTTTCAGCGGCTGTGTATAATCAACGTCCAGCTTGTTTCACTGACTGTCTGTCTGTCTGTCTCTCTGCCTGTCTGTCTGTCTGTCTGTCTGTCTGTCTATCTGCCTGTCTGCCTGTCTGTCTGTCTCTCCATCTGCCTGCCTGTCTCTCCATTTGTTTGTTTGCATTTCACGCTTCAGCCTATGGCCCCCTGTGTGATTAATCTCCCACACACACACACACACAGACAGCTTTGCTTTGGCTCCAATGGAGCTGTACAGTGGGACAGACAGACAGACAGACACGTACACATAGAACAAATGATTTCCCACTGTTATTGATGATGTGTTGATTAGGTTCTGAAACGTAGCAGCAGCGGCAGCGCCAGCGGAGGCAACAAATTGCGGCCATGTGAATTTTCGAGTCGGTTGCGTTTCATTATGAATTTCACTTTGAACTCGTGCCGCACACACACACACATGTATATAAATGACGCCCTGCTGAGTTTTGGGCTGCCACATGTGTGTGTGTGTGTGTGCGGCAGCAACAACAATGGGGCAAATTAGGTCATGTTTGCTCAAAAACGTATTTTGTTGCAAATTGCAAGAATCATGCAACACAGCGTGTGCCTAATGAATTGGCCAGTTCAGCAGTTGGCCAGTTCGCTGTTGCGGTCTTTTGTTTCAAATTACCAACATTGCAGACCCCAAACCGACCCAACGTTGCATGCCACAAATGCCGCACTTACGCCAATTCATTAGAAGTTTTCCGCAGCTGCCGCCGCCGCTTGTCTCAATTCATTTTTGCCAGCATGAAAATGTGTTGCAACAAAGTGGAAGGAAAATGTGTTAAGGAAAATATGTGAAAATACAATGTAAGGCAAGTAAGGAGTGCTTAAGGTCTGTATAAATTCCCAGGGAGGGAACAGGCAACATAAACTTACATAACTATTAAGTTTATTTTGCGATCGATTTAAAATTAGTAAGATAAATGCATATAGTATAAATCTTTGTATATATGGAAGCAGCAACCTAAGACTGCAATATTCTGCCTAATAATGCCAAATAAATGGCATATGACATGGCAGCCAACATTTTAAAATACCTTAATTAATTGCAGCTTTGCAGCAACCTTCATGCCGAATTTCGTAACTGTAGCTTTTATAATAACTGAGATCTATGTGTTCAAACAGACAGAAATGACTAAAAATACGCAGCTAGTGTAGCTGATCAAGCAAAAATTTGTGTGATGCCTTAAATCAAAAAGAACATGCCACGCAGTTGCTGTCCTCACTTAAAACTTCCCCCCAGCTGTATCCAACTTCATTTCCCACCTCAAACTGAACTTTGAAATGAAATTAAGCAAAACGCTTCCGTCTCCACCTACCAAAAGCACACAACCTGCAGTTATGCTGTAAATACACTACCCTCCCCCTCTCATATATTATTCACAATTTTAATCACATAATTTCACATTTTGCATGCCTCGTTGCGTCGATTGTCAACGACGATGTCCGAATATGATGGTCATTTGTCATGCCATGCCACAAATGCTCAATAAATTGTTATGTGCGCGTCCATTGGGAATTGCCCTGGCCACGCCCACACTAACCATACGGCCAAGCGAGGCAGTTTGGTTTGGCTAATGGTTTGGCCAATTGTCGCAAATTAGTAAGGCCAACAAACTTGCACGCACAGGGAGAGAGAGAGAGAGAGAGAGCAGGGAAGAGAACGGGAGAGAGGGCAGGCAGTTAAGTACACGGCCAACACCTTAGGCCAAATCACATGCACAAGCAAGCTAACGGTACACAGAGGGAGAGAGAGAGAGAGCGAGAGGGAGAGGGGCAAGAACAGCTATAAAGGTTTTTACTGCTACAATTGGCAAATTGAAAATTGCTGCGCGCTGGCGGCGGCGACCACAACAATTTGTTGCACAGACACAGACGCGAAGTCGGAGTTGAGCCTTGGCAGCGCCCAAAGCCAAGTGCAGTGCGGGCCAGATGCGTTGACTGCCAGATAAGCTGATGCATTGCTGCCTCAAAGAGGGAGAGAGAGAGAGGGAGAGAGAGGCAGGCAGCCAGACAGGCAGAGAGAACGTCGCTGCAACGGAGACGTTTCAATTTCAAAAACGCATTTGGCCAAGGCAGACATTTTAATGAATCGCTGCCAGCTTTGCTAACGGTGTCAGACTGTGCCATGGCTAGACATGGCAACGCACTGACGTAACAGCAACAGCAACAACAAGTGACAACAACAACTGCAGCAACTCGTCACAGTGTCTTGGCTGATAAGGTCGCCTAAAACGAATGACTTAGGCAACGAACTTGCAGTTGCTGACAACTTGCCGCCGTCTCCAATTCAATGTCAGCCATTCTTGCCAAGCTTAGTGCGTGTGAGTGTCTTATGAATACTTGTGAATCATATTCACCACACTCACAATTATTCAACTCATTATTTCTCCCATTGTTGTTGTTGTTGTCACTTTCAACTTTCGCTGCTCTCGTTTTTTTTTGTATTTTCGACTAATTCGTGCTTGTTCTGCTTCGTGTGCTCCAAACTTGACCCTATTCCATAGCGACCATATATAGAGTGTAATTAAAACTCCAAGCAACTCGCCCCAGACCCAACTCGATTGCCATCATAAACTCCCAGTCCAAGAGGCCTTTAGAGAGAGAGAGAGAGAGAGAGAGAGAGCAAGAGAGGGAAGCGTGTTTAGGCGTTAATTTCGGGTTCTACCTCTGCTTCTCTTCCCTCTCTCTCCCTCTGCTTCTTCTTTCTCTCTAAATTACACGTTAGACGCACTCGCTGCGTGCACTTTCTCTCTTTCTTTCTCTCCTTCTCTCTGCCGCTGTAGGCGTGGGCGTGGGCGTACGCCTAATTGCGGTTTAATGCCGCAAATCGATCAATTGATCGCACGTTTGCTTACCTTTTGATGGTATTCGCTTTTTTCTTGTCGTTGTTTGCCTATTGAATCCGTCTCACATCACACTGCGAAAGAGAGTGAAAGAAATTAGTTTATATAAACACTCGAAAGTACCCCACATAAGCCTCTTCTGGCTGTAATTATAGAGTCAATATTTTTTTGAATGCCTTTAAAAGGTGTCTGTAGTTATAATAATAGATTGTATAAATATCAGAGGTTGTATATTTTATTGGTGAATTTCGGTTGTTCCCCTCTCTCTTATTCTTATAAACATCTACTTTCTATCATATCTTCTCTCTCTTTTTAACTCTCATACTCTTTATTTATGTATTTTCATGTTTTGAAGCTTTTCTTTCTGCAAAAAATCAATAACAGTCTTGTTTCCTAACTTATACTCTGTTTTAATTAGTATTTCTTATTTTGTTTTTTTGTTTCCCTTTTCCCTCTGTTCTTTTACTTATTTATTTTGATCCTTATTACTTTATCACTTCTTTCTTTTCTCTCTATTTTACATATTACTCTCTCTCTCTCTCTTTTTTTTTCCCAACATATCTACCCATTTTCTAGCCTCCTTTTCCGCCCCCTCTGCCCGTTCTGCGCTGCCTTCCTCACCCACCAAATTCCACACAATTCCCAACCCATTGCACGTGCCTCGTTTGCAGCTGCAGCTGCAACCGTTCTGGGCCAACTCAGCTCGTTGTACACGTTTACAGAGCGATTTATTTTTGTTTTTTTTTTTGTTTTGGGCCCAGCATGCAAATGGCCAACTTCAGTGCCCAATTGGCTGCAATTGTCTTGGCCAGAAGTGAAAACGCAGTCCACTTTTGCTTTCCTTCAACTTTCAATTGGTGACTTAATTTCGTTCGGCAACAAAAGTGCTGCAATAAAAGCTAATGAAATCGAACGGCAAAGGCAACAACAACACAGCTTATTGTCCACTAAAAATAACTGCCGGCAATAACAACAACAGCAGCAGCAACAACAACAGCAGCAGCAGCAACAACAGCAACAGTTGCGGAGACAACGCGTTGCTTGCTCAAGAAATTATCAAGTGCAGTGTGCTTTGGCACTTTTACTTTCATTGTTGTTGCTGTTGTTGTTGCTGCTGTTGTTGTTGCTGTTAATTTTATTGTTGCTGCTACGATCTTAGGCATTGTTGCCCGTGGGCTTTATTGTTGCTGCTGCGGCGGCTAACGAACGTTTTATGGGCCCGAAATTTTCACCAAGCACTTTTTTTTTACTACGCTTCACTTTGCCAGACGATTTTCCTTTTAGCAGCAGCTAATGAGTAAAGCGCTTTTGGCAATACCAACAACAACAGCAGCAACAACAGCAACAGCAACAACAGCAACAACAGCGACAGCAACAACAGCGACAGCGTAGCCTCTAAATTACAAAACAATTTGTCTGTTGCGCTTAAACTTCGATTTGTATGGGAAAATGTTGCTGCATCTCTTGTGGCATGTGATGAGAAAATAACACCAAATACAGCAACAGCAACAACAATAGAGATATTAGGGACAACAACAGCGATATAAGGGACAGCAACAAAGGCAACAATAGCAACAGCAACAGCAGCAACATAAACAACAACACTTAAAAGCAACTGCAACTGCAGTTTACGCTGTTTATATAAGCAGATTAAGCATACGCCGCGTTGCGCTTAAGCTGCTTGATTTAATGCAAATACAACAACAGCAGCAACAACAACAGCATCAACAACAGCAACAACAACAGCAGCAACAACAATCACAATTATAGCCACACAGGGTTAAATTGCAACACAATACGCAAAAAGAAAACTTCAAATTTTCGCATCAATTTTGCATTGAAGCGAGCCAGATCGCAGCTATATATAGCTAGATCGGTTCATATAGCCTTAAATAATGTTTGATAATTATAGGAATAATTTTGTATAGTTAAACTACATTATTACATACAGCAAATCCCATGAAAATGCCTTCGCTTATCAAACGAGTTTTCACACCTTGGCGCATTTTTGCGACTGATTACAATGCAATCTGGCTAATTCACTAAAAGCCTGCACAAATTTGTCATAATGCCTATAGAACCCTAGGAATATACCTACCAGACTCAGACAAGCTGGGAAACTTGGAAAAACAGCGCCACAAAAGTTTCCCAGAGAACAAAGCACAAAATTGCTGGCTTCATGTTCATGTGCTTTGCTGTGCAGTGTAGCGTGGCTTCGAGTTTGACAATTGTGGGCGTTGGTTCAAGATTGCAAAGAGGCGGGAGAGAAGCGGGAGGAGGCAGGGCAGCACGGGGTGGGTCACATGCAAAAGCTAAATAATCGCTGTTGATCTTAGACTCGACTCGAGCTACTCGTATTAAGTGCAGCCACGGCAATTGCTACGGAGCACCGCCTGCTGGACACAGTGGGGCAGAGAGCATGACTAAAGCGACAGTAGCGTGGCAATGTATCAATTAACTGGAGACACTGTGCTGCTGCAAATCGAATCGATTTTTCAATGTTTTTCAAGCAAAACTATCGATTATTTTGAACTTATAAAGAACACTTATTATTTTAATAACTTATGATTTTATTTTTGTGATTATTATTTATTACAATTATTACAGTCGCAAACTTGCTCATACAGTGTTGGAAAATCTAAAAAAAAAATATTTAAACTATCGATATATCGAAAATACTATCGATTGTTTCATTTCCTATTGGAAACACCCCAAGCAGGCTCTGCCTGGCCAACAGCTCAAATAAATTCCCCACACATATAAAAACCCAACAAATAAACCCAATACAAACTCGATCTATATATATTTTTTATCTATCTACCCAAAAATAAACCTCAACATGAGCTCCTTCTTCATCAGCGAAGACATGGTGCTGTGCCAGCTGCTGATGCACGAGGAGAACGCCTTCAATTGCCTGGTCGAGGTGGGACACATTGGTTATCTGCAGTTCAATAATGTCTACGAAGAGGATCATCTGCTCAATGGCAACTACACAAAGAATGTGACCCTGTGCTATGATCTATTGCGCATTATCGATTATCTGGAGGAGCAAATGAATGAGTTGAATATAGCAGAGACATACTACGATAAGGTGGATATCGAGGATCGACCCCGAGAGTCGCATATACCCGTCTATGAGATGCATCTGCGGCGCATGAACAAGGAGATGCGATCGGTTATGGAACACTATCTGACGCTGGAACGTCGTCAGACCTATCTGGAGGAGAAGCGCGTGGCCCTGCAGAAGGGAGGCGACATGTTGCTGGGCAATGAGCCAGCGAATCAGTTGTACTCGGATAGCATCATTATGGAACTGCTGCTAGATCAGTCGGATGCTAAACCGGCCAGTTCGCATCTCAATTATGTGCTGGGCACCATCCTGATGGAGAAGTTCCATGCCTTCGAGCTAATGCTCTATCGACTCTTTGGCCGCAATCTTCTCGTGCGTCGTACCGAAATGCCACCGTTTATGCAACATACTGGATCCAAACATGAGCTTGTCCACAAGTTTGTCATACTCCTGATGACCACGTCGGAGAGCATCAAGCCGAAGCTATTCAAATGCTGCAGTGCCTTCCATGTGACCATCTTTGAGTGCCCCGAGACGGCCGGCCAACGTTCCCAGATGATCGATCAGCTGGAGCGAGATATCAATGATCTGAATCTGGTGCAGAACGAGACACTTGTGGTGCGAAAGCGTATACTTCTGATGACGGCCATCGATTCGTATATAATGCGTATAAATCTCAACAAATCGATGAAGATCTATGATCTACTAAATCGTCTGAGTCCTGTGGGTGGACGGCAGCATCAGAAGTATCTGCAGGCGGAGTGCTACGTGCCGGTTACCCATTTGGCCGAGGTGCGTGCTGCCCTCAATGAGGGTGCACTAATCGAGGATTCCACCGGTTCGATCAACACTTCGCCACCGATCTTGTCCCGCATCCAGCCCAAACCCAAGCAGAAGCCACCCACCTATTTCGAACTGAATAAGTTCACACACGGATTTCAGAATCTTATCGATTCATATGGCATGGCTGAGTTCAAGGAATTGAATCCAGCACCGTATACGATCATTACATTTCCATTTCTCTTCGCCATCATGTTTGGGGATTTGGGACACGGCATTATACTCACTCTCTTTGCCACTATGCTCATCCTGAAGGAGGATAAGATCACGACAATGACTCGAATTGCAAAAAATGAAAATGAAATTGTCTCCATACTCTTTGCCGGCAGATATATCATTCTGCTGATGGGAATATTCTCAATGTATGTGGGTCTCATCTATAATGATATCATGGGTTTTCCATTCAATATATTCGGGTCCAGTTGGTCGCATAATTATACTGAGGAGACCATCTCAACGATGACGAAACAACTCGATTTGGATCCAAGTGATCCGGATTTCTATTCAGGTGATCCCTATCCCATAGGTGTCGATCCCATATGGGATATCAGTGGCGAGGACTCGATCAATATGTTTAACTCGCTGAAAATGAAGCTGGCCATCATCCTGGGTCTCTCGCAGATGATGTTCGGTCTGGCTCTGGCCGCAGTGAATTGTTTCCAGCGCAATCGTCGAGTTGATTTCTATCTTGTGGTCCTGCCCCAGATTATCTTCATGACCTGCATGTTTGGCTATCTGGTATTCCTGATATTCTTCAAATGGCTCAACTTCGGTGGCCACAAGGAGCTGCCCTACAACTCTGGCTGTGCTCCATCCGTATTGATCATATTCATCGACATGATGCTAATGAAGACAACCGAGCAGGAGCCGAATAACTGCAATCATGGAATGTTCCCACACGAACGCCTTATCGAGTACATCCTGATCCTTGTGGCACTCGCTATGGTGCCCGTAATGTTGGCTGCCAAACCGATCTATATGATGCGACGCCATAAGGAGAAACAGGAGCAACGTAATTTGCAAGGTCTAAAGTCACGTGGTCGCGATACCCTGCAATTCATGCGATCCCTGTTGAATGCCCAACCGCAGGGTCAGAATAAGTTTGTGCAGGATAAGCAAACGGAGCTGCAGCAGAAGCAGCGAGAGCAGCAAGTGCAGTGGGAGCAGCAACAGCAGCTGGAACAGGAGCAGGAGCAGAATCGGATGAACGAAAAAGAAGATGATGAAGAGGAATTCGATGCTGTGGAGATGTGGATACACTCGGGTATTCACACAATTGAAAGTGTACTCGGTTCTGTCTCACACACCGCATCCTATTTGCGTCTCTGGGCTCTATCGCTGGCCCATTGCCAACTCTCGAAAGTCCTAGCACACATGGTACTCTCCAAGGGTCTCAATAATCAATTACCCATCTATTTTGCTGTTCCCGTCCTGTTGCTATCCTTCTTTGTCTGGGCCGTGCTCACCGTTGCCATACTAATTATGATGGAGGGATTATCAGCATTTCTGCATACGCTACGCCTGCATTGGGTTGAGTTCCAATCGAAATTCTTTAGCGGCACCGGTGATCCCTTCTATCCATTCTACTTTCCAACCTCGAAGAAGTTCGGTTAGCTGGCTAATACTCTACATATTTCTATCGATTATATATCAATTATATCGATTTACTATCGATTGTTGCACATGGAGTATTTTTTTTAAATTTTGTTAGTTAGTCCATAAAACTAGCCAAAAATAAAGCTGAATTTCTCTGCCATTTCGCCCATAATTAACTGCAGTGTGGAGAGGGGGAGGAGAAGGCAAGGGAAGGGGCAGCTGCAGTTGCATGCAACCCACGCAAATGACCAGCATCTGCATCTTTCTATGTGTGTGGACATTCCATTGCAATTAGCATGGCCAGCTCCAGCTACGCTCTTGGCCTGGCCTCTACGTCCATAAACCAAAGCAAACTTTAAACAATTTCCATTTATTTGGTTTATGCCACAACGGCGGCCATTGCCAGCTGCATGTGGCACGTTGCGCGTTGCGCGTTGCACGTTTGCCTGCCGCTGCTGCTGCTGCTGGGTGCCAATGCGGGCGCAAAAGTCGTCGACCCTTTTGAAGCTGCCACAAGCGCTGCATTTTGCTGCCGTTCTTGTCGTAGTTGTTTAGCTTGTTTTCCGCGAGTAAAACTCTGGTGCGGAGCCAGCTGAGTATTTTCTGCTGGGCTGGCGTGACTGCTGTGGTTGCTGTTGTTGCTGCTGTTGATGTTGCTGCTGTTGTTGCCGCGCTCTGTTTGCGTCGCGCCGCCATTAACACCCACACGCCACAAGCCACAAGTCGCGCTGTTGTTTGCGGGGCGAGCCGCAGCATAAATTATGAACCGAGCGAACCGATGACGCATGCAGGCCTAAGTAGACTTGTTGCATGCATAAATAACTTTCGTTAGCTACACGAAGTGCCTTATTATTAGATCTCTGTGGCCGCTAAACAAAAGACACACCAGCAGCAGCAGCAGCAGGGGCAGCAGCAGCAACCACAGCAACAACAACAACAACGCGAAGCCGAAGTCAAGTCGCTGGGCAAAATGCATTTTCATGATCAGAGCAGGTTTCCAGCTACGCAATGGTCTGGCCAAACAGGCTTTGGCTATAGCTATGGCTATATGCTGAGTCTGACTGTGGCTTTGGCTTTGGCTCTGGCTTGTTTTAGCTGCAGCACGCGCCATTGTTTGGCGCAAGTTCGTTGCCTAAGTCTTTTGTTTATATTTGGTAAGTTGTGTGTTCTAATGCGCAACGCTTCTTGCCCATACTAGCCGGGCCTATGTGTGTGTGTGTGTGTATTTACTGTGTGTGTGTGTGTGCCCACAATGGGCAGCTGCTTAGCGCGTTTATGGCCAACAATTGTCAAGTCCCTCGGGTGACGCTGCTGCTGCTGCTGCACTGCAAGAAAAGCAAGGTCAACGTTGTCGTCGTCTTTGTTGCTGCTGCTGCTGCTGCTGTTGTTGTTGCTGCTGCTGCTGTTGTCGCCTGCCGCTTGGGGAAAATCAATTTCAAAGTTAAACGTCGCTTCCTTCTTAGCCCTGGCAACGGCAACAGCTTCACGTCACGTCACGTTTTGCGCTGGGTCATCAATTTTTTGAGTGCATTGCGCCGGCCTTAAAGGGCGCAAGGCAGTTGCTTCCCCTGCCTGCTGTTGCCTGCCCCTTGCTGTTTTCCCTGGCTGCAGCAGAGGCTTCCTCCTGCTCTCCCTGCTGCTCTCCCCGCTGCTCTCCCACTGCTTCCCATTGCTGCCTCTACTGCTTCCAGTTGTCATTGTTGCCAGGTTGCTGCTGCTGCTGCTGCTTTTCGCTATTGTTGGCCCAACTGCCAACTGTGTCTGGGCCTCCCTCTCTCTCTCTCACTCTGCTTTTGGGCCTTACATGCCGGGCATAACAAAAAAGGTGTTAAATTCAACTCGGCAGCAGCGGCCACTCGAAATGCTCCCGCTCCGTAGCCAATGGCTGCATGTCAATGGACGCTGAAGAATTTCTGCCACAGCAGAAGGACATTTGCGCGTTGAGTTGGGGCAAATGGCAAGCAAGAGAGAGAGAGAGGAAGGAAGGGGGAAAGAAAAAGAGGCTGATAGTGGGAACAAGGGGCAGGGAATGGCAGCGCGTTCCAGCTTCCACTTCAGGCGAGGCACAAAAAAAGAGTTCTTCAACATTCAAATGAAGTCAAGAGTTCGACAGCAGCAACAACAACAACCACAGCAGCAACAACAATAGCTACAGCAGCAACAACAACAACAGTTGCTGCTACCTGCTGAAAACATCAGCGCATGCAAATGAGCAGCAGTCGCAGCAGCAGCAGCAGCAGCAAAAATAACATAACTGTATACACTGCGCGCTTATTAAATAAATTAATTAACTCGCCACACACACACACACACAAATGCTGCATTGTTTGTTGTTGTTGCTGCTGCTGCTGTTGTGGATCACTTAATTAAATTTAATGGCAGTGTAGCTTTTTGCACTTATTTGTTAGCTTGATTCTTAACGCAACGGAAGCGCCGACAATTGGCCCCATTAGCCGCAGGCAACAGCAGCAGCAGCAGTGCAAATCTCTGGCTAGATCTCTGGCTATAATTTTGTGGCTCAGTTCTGACTAAAACTCTGGCTCACTTCAAGCTAAATCTCTAGCTAAATCATTTGTAATTCAAGCAAAGTTTCTGGCTTAATATCTGCCTCAATTCTGGCTAAATCTCGGGAAACGACGTGTCAATTCTTGCTGAATTCATGAACAAATTTCTAGCTAATTCTCGGGCTAAATCTGTGGCTAAATTTCTGGCTTTATTCTGGCCAAATCGCTGGCTAAATTCATGTTGAATTTCCTATAAATTCTTCGGCTAAATCACTGCCAAGCCTATGGCTTCATCTGGCTTAGTCTCTGACTAAATTCTGGCTGAATTCCTGGCGAATTCTAAAATTCTGGCTGAATTGCTGGTCACATCTCAGGCCATATCTCTGGCTCAGTTCTGACTGAGACTTTCTGGCTAAAGCTGCGTCAGCGTCTGCCTTGACTTTCACTGGACAAAACGCTTTAATTAAAATTGCACGAAAAACAAAATGAGAGAAAAATTAATTTCAAACTATGTCGGAATTTGTTTTCGCATTTCAACCGGTTTCTTTCTGTACCAAAAAAAGTGAAATTTGTTTCCCATTTTCGGACATTTAGTAGTTTATTGTGGAGCGCCAGAACTGAGCAAAGAAAATAAATAAGCCGCGTCCCAGAAAAAAAGAGAAAGAATTCGAGATAAATCAAGCTAAACGTGAATTAGCAACAGTTTAGTATGGAAATATATTTGGGGAATACATATATGGTCAATCTTTTCACCAGTTCATTCTGCAATCAAGTCGGTTTCTATATATACATATATATCACATATTACCACAGACGCGATTAAGCAATTTTATGTGTGTGTGTGTGTGCTTCTTACATGATCTCTTGTGCTGCGGTTTTTGTGCGCCAGTTCGTTGTCTCAGTCTTTTGTTTACTGAATGAGAATGCGAATGAGACAAGATATACGCAAAAAAAAACAGAAAAAAAAGTAAACTGTATAATACATGCACATATATATGTCAATTACAGCACGATTTTTGGCAAATTTGCTTTTCTCGCTGACACATTTCCGAAAACACACACATTTTTGGGTCAACTGCGATGCCGATTTATATCGCTGGCGACAATAAATTTGTCAGCCTTTTTTTTTTTTTTTTGAGGCACCGTTAAGTAAACGCAGTGCATGATTTGTGTTTTATAATGAGGCCGATGATGGTAATGATGATGATGATGACGATGATGTGGACATTGACAAAGGCAAGGAAAGTACGCAAGTTGGATTTAAAAGATATACGATACGATATACGTATGCATGATATGTGTAAGGTCGAGAGAGTCATCTATATGCAGATGTGTGAATGTTATAATCAGCACTTGTGTATGAGGGGGAGGCGGGTTGAAGTATCTTCCATGAGTAACTATATCTGTATAGACTCTGAGTAAGTGTGAGAGTTTTTTTTTTCATATATTTATAGCTATTTATAGCTAAATTTGAACCTTCAGCCTTGAAGCATAATTTAGCTGCAGCCAAAGGCAATTTTATGCCTTAAATTCATATGCAGCTGTATCTTTTACGACTTTTAAATGTATCTGCATCTATATTTTCTCTCACGTAGATCTTCATTTTTGTACTCTTTGTAGATACAAATTTTAAATCTAAATTTCATTTGTATCTTAAACTTTATCTTTATAGCTGAACCTGTATTTGTATCTTTATTGACATCTTGGCACTTGTTGCTCTAGCTATGTATGTGGCCAGCTCCAGTTAAATTTAACACACACACACACACAATATTTGCGCATGTATATGTATCTGTATCTGTATCTGTGTTTGCTTAGCTTAGCCAGCTGAAATGTATCTGCAGCCCGTTTGCTGTGTATCTGTGTGTAGCTCTCCGGCTATTTGTCTGCTATTTACATTACATTTATATAGCATGTTGACTGACTGTAG
Source organism: Zaprionus kolodkinae (assembly GCA_018901885.1). Taxonomy (NCBI): domain Eukaryota; kingdom Metazoa; phylum Arthropoda; class Insecta; order Diptera; family Drosophilidae; genus Zaprionus; species Zaprionus kolodkinae. The sequence continues at coordinate 1,827,986 of JAEIFM010000037.1, read as the reverse complement.
TCCCCCTCTTTACTCTAACCCCCTCCCCCCTCTGGCACTATGCGTGTGTGCTCCAGTTGGCAGTACGAATCAAAACATCACGAAATCTCGTTAAAAACCACAGGCAGCGCAAAGCAAATACGGAATATACAAATATGTACCGTTAGCTTTGTTTTAACGCTGCGCATACGCGAAATAGAAGAAACCCCGAAAAACAAAAACACAAACAGAGAGAAAGAGTGGGAGAGAGAGAGAGAGAGAGAGAGAGGGAGAAACACATACAAAGCAAGTACAAACCAAAAGGCAAACAAAGCGCGCAAAATGGCATTGACCAGCCAAGTGAGCAGCCACTTGGCCAGCAGCAACAACAGCAACAACAGCAGCAGCAACAACAGCAACAGCAGCAACAACAACAACAACATCAGCAACTACATACAATTGTAGCTGAGCAACAGCAACAGCTGCTGCCCTGGTCAGTTTGGCAGTTTTGAATTGTTCACAATATTCAGTTAACTTTTTAATAATTTGCTACAATTAATTGGGCAGAGCATACACTGAGAGAAATAATTAGTTATTAGAAAATGATGAGCTTATATTCTGCATATGCTAAAGAAATATTGTAAATAAAATTTAAAAAAAAGGGAAAGTCACATTAAACTTAGAAGCTGAAAATAATTGTTAGAAACATTTCTATCACTTTTATAAATCTATAATATCTTTTCTTGTTAATTTAGTTACTGTACAGTATACATAAAATATAAGTAGAGTATTTAGCTATTTTTCTAAAATTTATTAAGCATTTTTCAAGCTATGTAAATGGCAGCTAGTGTACACAGCGCAGATAGCAACTGGCTTAAGGCACGTTTCTTAAAAAACTTATGAAGATATGCGTTTAATTTAATATTCAGAAAATAGAAAAAAGCATAAGAAAGAGTAAAAAAGGGGGACAAATGGAGAAGAGCGAGTAGGAGGTAGTTAGAGCTAAGAAAGCCAGTTGCAAAGTCATGCCAAAAGTAGGAAGCATATTGACGCTTGCACTTACTCACTCTCTCTCTGTCTTCCCCACTCTCTCCACTCTCCTCCAACCAATTTCACTTTTATTATCACTGCAGTTTTTCTTCTCTTTTTTGCACAGTGCACAGACTGATTCAATCACTTGACAAACTGCAGCGCAGGTGGAAGCACAACAGCAGCAGCAGCAGCAGCAGCAGCGACGGCGACGGCACTGAGAGCTTTTTGACCTTCGCCTGACAGGCGAACAAAATGCAACTCAAGAGGCGAGAAACTTCACTTGGAGCTCAGCTCGGCTGGCAAACACTCGAACACGAAGTTCGTTGGAGCGTTGGCTGTCTGCCATTTGAATGACGTGCAGCAGCAGCAGCAGCAACACGAGCAACAGCAGCAACAACACGAGCAACAGCAGCAGCAAGACGGTGGCATGCAATCACAGCTAGACAACAATTGGTGTCAAATGCTACCGTAACACGCCACGCCATGCCACGTCGAATTGCTGCCACAATTTATTGGCGCAACTTGAGAAATTGGCCGCAATAAAAGAGGAGGAAGCAGCAGCAACACAAAATGTATGCGACATAAATAATTATAAATATAATTATGATGGCAACTAATTTCACTATGGCACACGCGCCAACTTTCCAAAAGGGCAGGCAGAGAGAGAGAGCGAAAGAGAGAGAGAGAGAGAGAGAAAGAGAAAGAAAGAGGACTGCTGTGTGAGGTCTCTGCGGATTGGGCACAGTTGACAGCTTCCAAATGCTGTGCTATTTGCAACCGTTTGCTGCCGAAAAAACAACGCGCAGCAACTGCCCACGCAGCACATAAATAAGTCAGCAGCAACATCAGCAACATCGCAGCAGCAACATCAGCCACAACAGCAACATGAGGAACAGCAGCAGCAGCAGCAGCTGGAGGGGCAGGGGCAGGGGCAGGGGCAGCATCTCGCAACTGACTCGCTTAGCGTAGCAGCTGGCAATAAATCTGAGAAGCGCGTGGGACGTCGTCGTCGTCGTCGTTGTTGTCGTGCGACAAATGTCAGCAGCGTCGGCGGCCACGCCCCGCTTGGGGCCACTGCGTCATCATCAGCAGCAGCAGCAGCAACAGGGAGAAGGGGTGGGAAGGGGAAACCAGCACCAAGTGCGTATTAAGTGTATCATCTCAATCTTTATGTCTCAAGCAAAGTGACCGAAAAACTTCTTGTGGTTGCCCAGAAAAAAAAGGCTGAAAAAAAGCTGCTAATGAGAAGTGAGTGGACAGTTGTATACCCTGTAAAAGGGGCAGTAAAGTGAGGGAGTATATAAGCTGTTAGGCTTGCCTGTTGCAATGCTAAAAAGGTATCTATAAGCAGAGTCAGTTAGCTCAGTCAGGTGCAGGGTATTACACAGTCTAGCTGCGTTTGCCTCTTGCTTTTGCTACTTAAGTTATTATTATTATGAATTATGTGAGATATAATGAAAGACAGCTCGAGAAAGGCACTCCCTTTACCCTTTAAAATTACAGGGTACCTCCCAGTCGCATTGCCTTCTGCTTGTAACTTTTTCAGCTTGATTTGATAATCTGTTTATGGTCACAGAACTAGGCCTCATTACCATATGCGTTGGCAAAAAAAAATAGAAATAAAAACCTAAAACAAACTCGTAAATATCTCTAGAGAGAAGCAGATTGAAAGAGAGGGGAGAGGAGTAAATTATATAGAGCGAGAGGGGGGGGAGACTATGCCAACGCATTTAGCACTTGGCCCCAACTTGGCATCGCACAACGAGGAAGACGTCGACACTTTGCCAATGAATTGACACATTTGGCACACAGCACAGCATGCTCAGTCTGAGTCTCAGTCTGAGTCGGAGTTTTCCAATCCATCGATAGCAATTTCTAGTTAGGATTTCACCCAAACATAACATACATATTAAGGATTTGTCAGTCAAACAGAGTGTCGATTGAAATTGCTCTTAATTCGCAGAGAAGCAAAAAAAAAAACAAACTGTGTCAATGGTTAAGGGCAAAGAATCATCACGTTTGTTAATCGATATAAAGATATAGATCAATTGATTGCAGCGTGTGTTTTATGTGCTTTATGATTGTCAGTTTTCTTAAGATTGTGGCAGGTGTTGAGGAAAAGCAAATTATTTAAATGGAGAAAGCAATTTGGGTTGGAGATGAAAGATTGAGTTAAGAGATAGCAAAAGCAAGTTCTTGAATGATTTCTTATGAGTATGATCTAAAAATAATCCTTATATTTAATAGGCTTATACTGAACTTGCCGCACAGGAATTTTCCGTATTCGAAATATCATAGATATTTTATTATTTTATTTTATTTATAATTCCTTGTAATTTATTTTATTTGAATATGTATAAATATGATCTTAAGAACTGCAAAACTCTATGATTTCCCCATGATTTTCAACCCAAAACAAACTCATAAATTTATTTCCTATCTTCAGTCTCTTTATTGCATAATACTCAGGTAGAAATACCTTATTTACCCCTGTATTAATTATTCTCGCACTTCGCTTAGAATTTAACTAGAAACCATAATAAATCGCAGTTCTAGCTAACTAATCTTAGAACAAAAATCTTCCAAAAATTCTCTACTTATATTTCTGATTTATGATCCCCCCTGCCAAAAAGATTAGAACACTTCCTTATAGCCGGCAAAAAAAAAACAGAAACTAGAAACAATTTTGAAAATACTGCTAGACTCATTTCTCATCTCTAGAAACTTACCCGTAGAAACTGTGGAACTGTTAGGGATGCTGCTGCTGCACTTGCAAATTCGGTAGCTGAAACGAGACAAAGCGGAGAGGGTGATAAATTAACAAAGAGAGAAGCAAAACAAACATGAAAACTAAATACAAATTCGAGTAGTTGTTGGCAAATTAAGCGACCACAAATCAACCGAAATAGCCAAGTATACTAGAGTATACTACTACTGCCACATAAATATGTATAGAGTATACAGGCAGCCATAAATATGTATAGTATGTTGATTTATGGCACGCAGTTGCTGCTTAAATTATGCACAATTTGTCACTTGGACTTTGCTATATTATCACTCGAAACTGATCTATGAGGGGGGAAGGCAGGAGGGGGACCCAAGCTTTCTACTATGACAAATTTTTGGGGCTGAGAGAGAGGCAGAGGCAAATTAGACTTGAAATCATGTTTGTACATGCACTTCAAACAGCAACAACAACAACAGCAACAGCAGCAACAACAACAGCAGCAACAACAACAGCAGCACGTACTACGATTCGCTTGTTAACTCATCCAAAAAGTAAACCACATTCTTTAGAGCATTTGAAAAAAGGCTGGAAAAAAAGCCAACACACACAACAAAACAGCATGCGAGGCATGAAAAAACAACAACAACAACATCTAATGCAACAAGAGCAGCAGCAACTTGAACAACAGCAACAACAACAACAACAACAGCAGCAACACACGGCACAAATGTTCGAATAAAAAACACGTTCAGCGCGTGTAGCCAAACAGGCGGGCAGGCGCGGGAGAGGAGGGGGCGTGGTTCGGGCCTGGTCGACTGGGCTGGCTGCAAATGCAAAACAACATTGAAAGACGAGAAATCTGGCTACTGTAATTTGTCTGCCCCACACACACACACACACACACACACACACACACACACACACACACACACACACACACACACACACACACACACACACACACACACACACACACATAGCTGTAGCTAGCTTGGCCGATTTCAATTCCAAGTGCGCCTTCAAGTTGCAGTGGGGCAGGGGCAGGGGCAGGGGCAGGGGCAGCTGTAGCCATAGCTGGCCAACACAGTCTGCAATTGCTGCTCCACTTTTGAGTGTGTCTCTTGCAGTCGCACTACCCCTCTCTCTCACTCTCTATCTCTCTCTCGCTGTCTTTCCCGTTCTTTCTCTCTTCCTCTCCAGCCAGCTCGCCTTTTGTCGCTGAGGTCAATTTTTATGTTGCAGTTCGTTTCGTTAGTTTTAGTTGGGCTGCATTTTTTGTCGCTTTTTTTTTGGCTTTTATTTATATTTTTCTTTTTTTTCTCCTTCTGCCATATTGTCTGTTTGCCATATGTGTGTGTGTGTGTGTGTGTGTGTGTACAACAAACTTTGCAGCTTGCCACTTGGCCAGCAAACACTTCAAACTTCAAAACTGCAACTGCAACTACGAGTGTGAGTGCGAGTGCGAGTGTGAGTGCGAGTGCAATTGCGAGTGCCTGTAGAAGCACGAGTTTCAAATTTGAGTGCAAGTTCGACTACGTACAACATCGTCTAACTACACATAAACTACCATATAAAAAACTATAAACTGCCTCAATTGCCTGACACTTCACTTGTAATTAGTTTTGTGGCCATGCATGAAAATTGCATTTATGTTTTAATCGCTCCCCACGTGCCCCACGACAACATTGACTCGGGGAAGAAAAAAAAACAATCTCTAAAGCGCTCTGCAACAGTTAAAAATGCAGCTTAAAATAACATTTTCATCAAAGTGGCAGATTTAATCGTATTCAAGTTTCGAATATGTTGCCAGAGAGTCAATTGGCTGCAGGCTGCAAGTGCTTTTAAGGCGCTTTAAAGCTTCTAATGATCTAAAAGCTCTCTTTGAGTGCTCTTCAAGTGAAAATGAAATCCAAATCAAGCGAAATATTTTACAGAATCGAATTTCAAATACATCCCTGCCTTCAAAAATCTTATTAAATTAAAGTAGAAGCTTTTAAGCATTTATTTTAATACCCTATCTGAAAGTAACCTACGTAAAAAGCTTTGTAAGTGCATTTAAATTTATATTAAAACTTAACAAGTTAGCCTTAAGGCAGAAGCTTCTTTAAGACTTTTTGATTTTTGGCCAATATTATTATATTATATTACCATAAGCTGAAAGCACATTATGTGTTTATGTTGTTTAGAATAATTCCTTCTATTTGTAGCTACTTTCGCACTTATGAAAGCTCAACTTAGACAAGAAAGAGCTTCAAAGTTTTAGCTAAATACAAAGGCAGCCTTAAAGCTAGATTAGTCCTACAGCAAAGCTCTCAGGTGCATTTAAAGCGTAAAGCTCTAAGCTGAATACCGCACTTTACCTGCTTATTACAGGCTTCTTTAAGCTTTATTAAATGTTGAAAAATATTCTTAAACACATATCAAATTGACTTCTACACTTTTGCGTAGTTAATATGCCAAGCACATCCCAAAAACTAATTAAAGTTTGCCAAAAAATCAATAGAAACCTAATTTTAAACGGGAGCTGCCTACTAAAGCACGATAAATGCATTTTACATCGAAAAATAATCGCATTATTTACTCGCAACCTTGAACTATGTATTGCTTTTCCAAAAAACAAGAAAAAAACTTTCGAGCTCGACGAATTTTGCATGTGGATGGATGACAGTAAACAAGCCTTGAAACAGACTCGGGCTGTGGCAACATCAAATCGAGCCAGTTGCAAGCAGAGTTATCCTGTGTCGTCCCCCTCTCTCCCTGTGGCACTCTCAAGTGTCTGCCAATCAAGGCGAATCAAGTTGAAATGATTATTGACAATAACAATAATGGCAAAATAATAATCAGCTACCGTTTTCAGTTTGCAGTGTTTTGCATGTGGCATGCAACATTGTGCTGTGCTGTGCTGTGCTGTGCCAAGGGCCACGTTCGTGCAGCAGCAGCAGCAGCGAGCGAAAAGTGAAAATTCTTGCTGCCAGTGAAACTGCTGCTAAGCAGGTGAAATACATTTGTATCTAGATACTTTTACTTGCCATTAAGCAGGGCTTTCCACATGTGCCACACACAGACAGAGAGACACACAGACAGACAGACACACGCAGCGCATGCAACATTTTCTCATTTTTGCCGGCATGAGTTTTCATAAATTATTCTGCCCTGCAACCCCGCTGTGCCTCATCTGCTGTGTGTGTGTTGCACATTACATTTGATTACATACTGTGTGTGTGTGTGTGTGTGCTGCAGCCGACATGTGCCACTTTTTGTTGCAGCTGAAAGTAAAATGAAACAGGCAGCAAAAACACAACCGAACCAAACCGAACTCAGCTCGCCATGAGTAGCGAAAACCTATGAGAAATGCATGTAAATGTGCAACAACAACAACAACAACTAGAACACACAACAGCAGCAACTGTTGTTGCTGCAACAACAACAACTCGTGCAACATTCGTTGTAAACTTTCAAAGGCATCGAAAATGCTTTTTACAACACAACAAAAATAAACAAACAGAAATATGAAAAGTTGTACACACACACACACACACACACACAGAAACACAGTTAATTATCTGTGCACAGCTTGTTGCCACTTTGCGTGTGCCTGCAACAATATTTGGCCAGAAAAACAGTTGGCCAAAAAGGTACTCGCTACAACCAAAAAGACATTCAGCGCACTCAAACTAAACATTTCTCTGTAATCAGACAAATGCAAAAAAAAACTTTGCTCTAATTAAATTTCTCAGACATAATATTGTGGTACTTAAAGGAGGGAGGCAGGTAGTGCCACAGGGTGCAGTCGAGAAGGTGCTGGAGGGGGCTGGAGTCTGGGCTGACTCTGGTCCAGCTCGGGACGAGCCAAGTCTTTGGCAAACACTTTTCAAATGTTGTTGCCGCTTCACTTTATGCGCTTTTGCGTGAAAAAGTTTCAACGCGCACAAAGTATGAAAAGAAAGTCGAAATGGAGTGTGCATGGGGTATAGGCGACTAGCTGCATACGCTGTAAGTTGAGGGAAAAGTGAGAGTAGAGCATTGAAAAGAGGCTTAACTGGTGACTAAGAACTGGAAAAATATGTAGAGTTGCAAGAGAAGCCAGAAATACAAATGCAGGCAAGAAATAATCGAAATTCCATCTTAACCAGCAGTTTAAGCTGTGGTTAAGCTTAAAACTGTCTGTTGAGATTAAAACAGAAGACTGAAAAGGTATCAGAGAGTTGGAATTGTAGGTAGATTTGCAATGCAAGCTGAAAATATCAAAAAAGGCAAGAAATAGTCAATATACAAAGCTAACCTGCAGTTAAAGCTATAGTTAAGCGTAAAACTAGCTAATGCGGTAAAGTTTGATGGTTTAACCAGTGTCTTAGTGTTTGATATACTCTTTCAGATATACTTCAAGCTATAAACATAAAAGGGGTCCAAGAATATCCAACATATAGAACTAACCAGCAGTTTAACTTACAATTAAATGTATAACTGAGCTTTATGCATCGAATTTGAGGCTAAATTTATATATTTAAGTAAAACTGAGTATTGTAGGTAGAAGGAAACTTAAAGTTCCAGTTGAAGGCATGTTCTAGTTTAACTTGATGTTAAAGTTAAAGTTAAACAAAGCTTAAAGCGCTAATATCAAACTAATATGCGAAAGTAGCCAATCAATTAGAGTGAGACCTGAAGTCAGGTTGAGTTAAAGTTCAAGTTAACTTGCAGTTAAGACTGCAGTTGGCAAATTTTAACCATGAGTTATGCTAGATGCAAAATGTACAAGTTACCCGCTACTCTTGGCTGCACTTTAGCTACCCCTAGAAACTTTGTTGTCCCGGCAAGGCTCGACTCGACTCCAGTACAGCGTATGCAACAAACTTTCATTGAGATTTATTGCCATAGCTAATATACCCAGTTGCAAGCATCAAATATCTCCCTCTCTCTCTCCCTCTCTCTCTCTCCCTCTCGCCCTATGCAGTAGTAGTATATTAAAAAATATATGCGAATAAAAGAATCTTTTGGCCGAGCGCAAAGTTCATCAAAACGCAGTAGCCCTCCCTCCCCTCCCTCTCTCTCCCTCTCTCTCCCTCTCTTCCGCTTCTCCCTTGGACTTTGTACGCCCACTCAACGGTAAATGGAACAGAGTGGAAGCTGGAGCAGGAGCAGCTGGACTGGCTGCAACTGAGTCTGGCTCAGATTAAGATTGAGAACGGGCCACTTGTGTTGCCACACACACACACACACACACACACACACACAATGCATATGACAAACTTTTGTCAATTTATTAAAAACTTTACGCGAGTGCGAGTTAACCTGATTCCCAACGAGAGAGACCACAACAACTGGTCAGCAACAACGGTAGCAACTCGAATCCCCCAGCTGGAAGAGGGACTGCAACAAGATCAAACAACTTTCGTTGTTGTCGTTTATGAAACGAGCGCATAAATTGATGATAACAACAGAGAGAGAGAGAAAGAGAGGGTGAGAGACAAAGGCTGTGGCCAACAACGGGCAATTGGCCAAGTGATTGTGCACATCCCGATCTCGTACGTCCAGCAGCAGGCTGACCATGATGATGATGATGATGATGGCCAAAGCCAAAGAGTTGAGGCACAGTTGCATCCGCCAGGCTGTTTGTTGCCCAACTGGTTGCAGTTATGAATTATGTCAAATGGCATAATTGCCACAAGCTCACCCTCTCTTTCACTCTCTCTCAGCAGCTTCTCTCTCTCCCTCTCTCTCTCTCTCTCTCTTTGTGCTTTGTTGCTGCCTTTTTGGTGGCCAGCGCGTAAAGCAGGAAGCAATAAATTCTATGCATTGCACTCGATACAATTTGTAAGCCATAGATACATAGATACTTCTTAACCCCACTGCACCCCCCCCTCCTCCACCTGCCTCCTGCTGGCTAAGCGGAAACGTGCTTGAGAAGCAGCAGCAGCGCTCTCTGCAGTATGCGCCTAATGAATGCTGCGCTGCCTTAGCCGCTTTTGCAGTTTAATTAAATTTAATTTTGTTTTTTTTTTTGTTCTTCTTCTCGTTTGCTTTTTAGCCTGCTTAACGGTACTCCTGGCTAAATTGTTGGCAATTTGTTCTGCACGCTGTGGCCATAAATTTGCATTTATCTGTTACAGTTAGAAGAAGCTGCAGCCGTGGCAGGGTTAGAGCCAAGTTAGAGCCAGGCCACGCACTAGGCCAACGCCTCACGACTTTCGCCGGCAGTGAAGCGATGCTAGTAGCAGTCGCCGTCGCCGTCGCTGTCGCCGTCGCAGTCGACGCAACAAATTTGTACTCTAATTATCGCAGTCGTCGAGTTTGGGTTAACATTTCACACTCACTTTTCCCTGACGAGGGTCGCGTTGTTGTCATAACGAACGAACGCGCGAGCGAGCTTCACCTGCCTAACCTCGCTCTCACTTGCACTCTCTTGCTCCAGCCATCTCTTTCTAACTCTCTCCCCTACTCTGTCTCTCGCTGAAAAGTGAAAAGTCATTAAAAAGCCAAAGAAAAGCGAAAAGCGACCAACAGTGGCGAACAGCGAAATATGAGCACAAGATACAATTTTCCTCCCCCCCACGCTAAAAGAAAATCTTTGACATTGATATGACGAGGGGCGTGTGAAAAGTAGTGAAAAATGGCAAAGTATATATGTTAGGTATAGGGGAAAAATCAGAGATTATAGCTAGAAAGCTGCTAAAAAGAAAACCCGCTGAAATTCGAAACACTGATTTTAATTAAGCAGCGCGCGTGCCAGCCCTTGCTAGGGTACCGTCTGCCTAGTATAGCCCTCTACCTCTCCTTCTACTCTCTACCCCCTCTCCCTCCCTCCTGCACTCCCCCCTGCCTGCTCTGCCTTGTGCCCAATGAAGGGTGCTGCCAACAAAGACGAACCGCAGCATATGGCGCTGCTGGCAGCGAGCTGCCATATTGTTTTCAAACTCATGTGAGCCTGTGTGTGTGTGTGTGTGTGTGTGCACGCTTCGTATTGAGGTTATTAGTAACAAGGCCGTAGCTGCACTGTATACTATATGTGAGAGGGGGAGGGGGAGGGGGAAGCAAGCCCACTGAGTGGGCCAAAAGGGCAACAAAAGTTTGCGGAAAAGCGAAAACTTTTTGCTCAGCATTTTCAATGATAATTTATGTCTAATATTTGAATACAATTGCAGTGGAAGCAACAGCTGCCCAGCTCTGTCTATACTACTTCCCCTGCCCCTGCCCCTGCCCCTGCCCCTGCAATCCCCCTGCAACCCACACACAAACAATGGCAATGTGTGTAAATGATGTCGAATGCATGCATAAAACGCTCGGAAACTCATAACTCTCTGGCAACTCTCATTGTTGCCAGACCATCTATACATATATGTAGTATCTGCAGCCACACCAGCTGTATCTGTATCTGCATCTATTTGCACACACACACACTCGCACACACACACACACATATTTGTTTTATCTGCCCGACAGTGCGTGCGTTTTGCAAAATGCCCATAAAATATTTACGATGCCAGCGCGAGCAACTTTTATACGACAATTATTTAATGTGCACTGCAAATGTTTATTATTTTAATGGGTTATCTCTCGCCCCCTCTCTCTCTCCCACCCTCTCTCTCTCTTTCTGGCCATAACCAACACCTGAGGGAGAGCTAATTGCCATAAATGTTACATTTTGCAAATGGCGGCGATTACAACGCAGCCTGCGGCCTATAAACTCTAATATCGAGCAGGAGATGGAGGAGGAGAAGGAGGCTGAACTGTTATACAGCTAACTGTGCTAATTGAAGTAGGTAATATGGAAATTACAGCTAACTGTATAATGCTGATCCTTAATACTTAAAGAAAACATCCAAGATGCGCTATAATATGAGTTTAAGGAAGCTGCCAATAAAATTTCTATAAAAAAAAACCCATAGAACTACTTAAACTTCATAAAACTTCGAGATTACATAATTGTTATACCATAAAATGAGTTTATAAAAGTTGTGTAGCGAATTTCTATAAATACAGCCCAATAAACCATATAACATCAAACGGAATGCTTCTCTCCTAGTCAAACTAAATAAAACTGCAGGATTACACAAATAATATGCTATAAAATGTGTGAATAAAAGCTTCAATTCCATTTCCTATACATACGACATTTAAAATTCTGGAAACGTAAATAAAATATTAAAGAATTTATGCAAAATCGCGCTCAATTTCATCACTCTACAAACGCAGCTTGCTCTCATAAATATCAATTGAATACCAAAACTTCCAGTTCCAGTTCTCTAGCTTCATTTTATGATTTCGCATATCTTTTATGTTTCCACTACCACGACGATTATTAGATTTTGTATTCGCCATAAAAACTTTATGAGCTCACAATATGACATCACAGAACTCGATTTGTGATTTATATGCGTAGAACGAAGGAAAAAAAGAAAAAAAAAAAGAAGAATTCTCTGGTCTATGACATTCAAATGGCTATAATTAAGCTAATTTAGCGGCCTAAGCGCAGAAAAAAAGCCAAAAGAATGCCAAAATTTATACGCTAGAAATCCAAACAAAAAAAACAACAAAGTTGAATGTAAACAGAACCCGAAAAACAGAAGGAAAAAACAATGCGAAAATTCAAATTAAGTTTGCATGATAGCAGACCGTTTCGCAAGAAGCCAAAAGAATAAAAACAAAAATGTTGCTAAAAATGCGAAATAAATTATGTTTTCAAAAGAACATTTTGCAACATCAGTGCGAGCCACGCCCCCAACAAAAAAAAACCAAACCCAATGCGAAGGCCAAAACGAAATTGATGCGGATTGCTGCTTGTGTTAGCTTGTTGCATTTGCCCCAAAAAAAAAGTCGACGGAATTTTTATCGAATTAAATGCTGGCAACCCTGATGAATAATAAGCACTCCCTGGCACTTCATACTCCACAGTCCACAGTGTACAGCGCTGGCCAAACATTTAATTACAAAAACGTCGCGGCCTGCAATAAATTCTGTTTGCCTTTGTCTTGCCTCGGGGCCAATGAATATGCCTCACTGACTGTGCCCCCTACCCCCTTCCCCCTGCAAAAAAAAGAAGAGGTAGAAGCAGAATAAGAACAGCGCAATTCGCCACTTTGTTGTTGGCATCTCCCCTCATCCTCCTCCTCTACCCCCTTCTCTTCTTTTGGCCAGTGCAAAAAGTTGCACGCTCATCCTTATCCCTATGCTGATGATGTTGGGTCTTAGAGCGCCCTGCATAAATATGTTTTTATTTATAAGTTGTAACCCTATAGAGCACGCCTACCTACCTCATCACCTAACCAGCCCCTTGAAACCTTTAACCCTTTAGTCATCCCCCCTATAACTTTTTCAAAGCCAAACTATAATACTGCAGCCCTGGTTGCAAGCAGCTTGTAGCCTTAGTTTGGCTACTTGCACACAAAGTGTTGAGTATACAACGCGACTGACAGATACCCTGTAACTGAAAGTAGATTCTAGCTTTATTTTTCTTCTTAATTCTAATTTTTAAACTACTCTTTGGGCTACTGCCACCTTTATAGGGTATTTTAAAAGTAAAACAATTTTTCTTTTTTTTTCATTCTTTCTTACCGCTTGGCTGCGCGCTTGCAGTCTGGCCAGAGTTGCCATTGAGTCGCCTTGTTTACTCTTTACACACTCTATCCCCCTCTCTCTCTCTCTCTCTTTCTCCGTCTCGTTTTACTCTCGTTTACTTTTTACTGCACTTCTTGCAAATGGAATACGCTTGTAAGCCCCTCGCTGAGCGTATTAAAAACTTTCCCAAACTAGTAGTTCCTCCCTGGTTTTTTCCTGCATTTCTCGGTTTCTTTTCCCTCGAAATTGACCACGCGTTAAGCGGCAGTTAAGCGAGAGTGTCAAATTTAGTATGAATTGTTTTAACATGTAAATTTGAATTTAACTTGCAGTTAAATTATGATGATTTGCATCTTTATTGGTTAAATTGCAGTTTACCAGCTGGAAGAAGAAATAAAAGCCAGTAAGATACCCTGCACACAATTTGAAAAAAATACTTTATAAGTATGTTTATATAATATTAATCTATAAGCAAAGCAGTATATTATAACTTCTTTATTCTTCTTAATAAACGCAAAAATCTAATTTTCTTAAACGGTACGCACGGCAACTGAAGTTTTAAACATGCATACTCTGCCTATGCTATAAAGAATTTTGTCTGCCAAATTTAAGATTTTCATCTTTTATAATACCAGAGATCTGCGTGTTCAAACAAACAGAAATGCATATATGGCACATTTATGCGCTTAAACAATATTTAAATAGCTGCAAAGTGAGCTGAAAAGGCAGCTTAAGTTTTCTGCCAGCTCTGTACTTTAATATATTATTATTATATCATCTTAAAACCACTCTGTACTCTCTATTTCAATTCGAGTTGAGCTCGCGTTAACCCGCAGTTAAATGTGCATGTCAATTGCAGTATATGTTCACCTTTTTTCATCAATTATATCTTGTTTCCATTCTCATTTCCGTTATATTACGTACAGTTTTTGATTGAAATTCTGTTCTTAATCATTTTCATTTTTTCCATGTCAGACTGATTGATTTAAGCGTAATTTTCATGAAATTTAACAGACATTTTACTCAGTTTCAGCACCTGTCGCGCTCTCAGGCTCAGTCTGCTTCTCTCTCTCTCTCTCTCTGTCTCTCACTCTGCTCTTGCTGTGGTCGCCTTGGCATGAAATTATTACCTTGCCACACTCACACACACTGGCACACACACACACGTAGCTTATTAAAATGTATATTAAAAGTGCAGTCATTGCATTAAAAGCGAAAATTGCAGCCACAAACGACAACCGCGACTTAATTTCATTTTAATTAAAACTGCAAATGGCAAAATGGCCCAAGGGGGGGGTGGGAGGAGCCCATTCGAATATGTCAACAAATGTCCCCAAGGAATGTATAAACAAACATGCCATCTAACAGTCTTCCCATCTCACTCTCTCTCTCTCTCCCCATCTCTCTTCCACTCTCCTTCTGCCTTTGGCAAACGCTGCGTATGCGTAACGTGCTCTAATGACCACAAATAGACGAATTTAGTGGGCCCACACGCCCACTCGAGGCTGAAGGCTAAGCTCTCGCACTGGCACTCACACTCAGCCTGCTATTCATGAGTGTATTCACTTGTAGTCACGCTTTAATCAAGTGTTCGCAAGCGCGCGCCTAGCACGCCCAGTACGCCGGTTCTACATGAGCTTCAATAAATTTGAGACGAGTCGCTTTATCAGTCGCTGTCTCTCTCTGTCTCTCTACCTATCTCTCTCTCTCTCTTTCTCTGACTGTGTGTGCATGTTTATGGCCAGCACACACAAAAGGCAAACGTGGTAAAAATACTTTGCATGCCACGACAAGGCGAGGCAAGCGAAGCCAAGTCGAGTCGAGTCGAGTCGAGTCACCCTGATGTCAGCCAAAGTTTCATATGTCATAATTTTATCAGGCAACAAAAAAGGCAAGTGATGTCTAGCTGGCAGTGTGTGTGTGTGTGTGCCTCTCTCTATCTCTCTCTCTCTCTCTCTGTGTGTGTGTGTGTGTTGTTCTTGCTGCTGCCTTGGCCCTAAAGTGGAAACGCGGCAGCGCTGCCATTCATGACACGCAGGCATTAAGCGCTGCCCCGTCGACGCTGCACCTGCTCCTGCCCTGTCCCTGTTCCTGCTCCTACTCCTGCCCTACCCCTGCTCCTGCCTCTTCCCCTGCCCCTGCCTCTACACCTGCCCCACGCCAGCTGCCACATGTAGAGGCACGACTGTGTTGCACATGCTAACAGGTACATTTGCTGCATTGACTTTGATTACAAGTTCAGGCGGAATTTAGTGTTATGTTGCGTCTTGCAAAGGGGGTACCCCCTCCCTAGCATTTTATTAACTACAAAGAGAGCTGGGCGCCATTTTCTCACTCTCTTAAGCGCAGCAGCAGCAGCAGCAGCGGCAGCGGCAGCAACTATAAAAAATATGATGTTATTTTTAACACACAGAAAAGCGTGTGGAAAAGCTATTTTTAGCCAGCAAAGAAAAACTTGTGGCAGCACTTGCCACTTGCCACTAGCCCATTGGCAAGCCACAAGCAGAGAGGGAGAGAGAGAGAGAGAGAGAGAGAGAAAGAGAGAGAGAGAGCGGGAACACAAACTCGAACTCGAAATTGAACGACTTCGCGACGCTGCCAGCTTAGCTCAGGCCGGGCAAGGGGAGGGAGGCGGCAGCGGGTTTCTGGCCAACACCTGGCTGCATCTACATGTTTTTTAATAAATATGGCCAATAAATAGCGCTGCTTAAGTGTCGCTGGCAAAACGCTAAGCAAATGCAAAACGGGCAAAGGCAAACTGCCACAAAAGGTTGCACAGAAATTTAATGAAAAAGTTTGCAACATATGAAAATGCTGCCAGTTGCGAGTGTGTGTGTGTGTGTGTCAGTGTGTGTGTGTGACTGTTTCCAATTTGAACTGTTTGCTTTGGCTAACACACACACACACGCACACAGATAAAGCTGAGCAAACAGCGCCGCAAACACGTTGCACAAATATGCAGTGCGGGGGCAGCAGAGCAACTTGCTCTCTCTCGCTCTCTGTGGGACAATTGCAGCCCAGGGGGGGAAGGAGGCGACAGGCAACAGGACAGGCAACTGGACATGGGACATGGCAATAACTGCACATGCCACAAGCGTGGAGAGTGTGGAGAGGGGAGAGGGGGAGCGCTAAAAATGCTCAACAAAATGCATAAAAATAACGTGTGCAAAAACTAGTGAAAAACTAGTGACAAATGCAGTCGACGACAAAAGCGACCGCAAAATACATTTGCAAAAAGTTTTTTTTTCGCCATGAAATTTAAAACTCAAGCAGGGGGGAGGGAAGGAGTAGGTGTGCGTGGCAGGGCAGGTGAGCTGCTGGCAATGCATTGGCATGTTGAATGCAACGATAAAACGCTAAACGCATATTAAAACAGCTGAACTCGCACACATGCAGAGAGCGACAGGAAGCGTGGGGGTAAAAGGGGGCACAATGAGGGTTGGTGGCAGGGAAAAGGGAAGAGAGTGCAGGAGCACGGGGAGTGGCAACTCCTGAGCTTGCACGTAATGCGCCAAAAAGAAAATTCCCAAAGATTGAAAGAGAAACAAACATTAAAAGCAAAAAAATAAACGAGAAAGAAAAGCGAAAAGAGTTTTCCACTGAAATGGGATTTACGAGTTTGTGCATATTAAATCTGAAGAATGCAGATAAGCTAGTGTGTGCAGGGTGTGTGTGTGTATGAGAGGGGGGAGATGTAGGGGGGAGAGATTTCAGCAGCACATCAAATA
The DNA here is from genome assembly GCA_018901885.1 of Zaprionus kolodkinae. Classification (NCBI taxonomy): domain Eukaryota; kingdom Metazoa; phylum Arthropoda; class Insecta; order Diptera; family Drosophilidae; genus Zaprionus; species Zaprionus kolodkinae. Next base: position 1,810,988 of record JAEIFM010000037.1, on the reverse strand, counting down.
TGCAGTCGAAAATTCCTGCACTTCTTTTTGCCAGCATAAACAAATCGCATAATGGTTTCAGCTTACGAAAGGGGAGCGTCACGCACAGCTCAAGAACCTCTCCCTATAACTGTAGTTAACGCACAGAGAGCAGAAAAGAAAGCAAGAAAGAGTGAGGTAACCATTCAATGATAATTATACGCGTTTTCCACGCGTATTTATCATCCTGCCTGCCTGAGCTGCAGGCACTTCCGCAGACGCCTTTGCCATAATTTAATTGAAGTCAAAAGATTTTGCTTCTCCGTCTCCAAGCTGGGAAAGGGTTGTTGCGACTAGACATAAGGTTGGTAACGTGTAACGGGCAAGCGTATAACATATAAGAGACATTTTTCAGATGAATTTTCGTAATTGCTTGCTATAAAGAATACATTTTTACTTATACTTCAGTAAAATTCCTAAGCAATTTTAATTTTTGACATTCAAGCAAGGGTCCCCCCTATGATATTTTCAGAAAATTTTTTTTTGCAAAATTTAAAGTCGTCTGCTTTTACTTTTAATCGATTGCGAAGATGAAAATAAGTATTAAACAAGTGTTTAAAATAGTTTTAGAGGATACTTAATTTTTGCCAAAAAATCCTGTCAAAGTCGACTAAAAATTTGACATGTAAGACCCTAGACAGGACCTGAGGATACTGGTTTCCTCACTTCATAACTTTCTTAAAAATCAAACGATTTTCTTCGGGTAAAGCATTTTTTTCATGGTTTTTGTTGTAAAATAGAATGGCTTAATAGTTTTAACAATTTTACAAATTCCTAAAAAATATTAATTTTAGGTTGTATCTTCACTTATTTTGTTCTCATTGTCAGTGTTGCAGTGCAGCAATCAGTGTTAACAAGGCCAAAACGAAAATGAATTGTAATAAATGCGGCGAACATCGTCGCGAGTGAAGTGTGGAGCGTCGAGCGTCGAACTTTGAATGTTGAGGAGACTGTAGACTGCAGACTGTAGACTGGAGATTCGAGAGCGTGCCGCAGTGTTTCACACTTAATTGCCAGCCCCAAAAATATACTTATGAAATTACCCAAGAGCTGTGGCTGAGGCTGAGGCTGTGGTGCGCAGTGTCGGTGCTCAGTGATAAATTAATGAATCCGAAGCGGGTTGCAAGCGCCAATTGAGACCGCAAGTTGCCCAACAACATAGCAGGGGCAAACGGGTTTCCGGCTCATATTCGTTTGAATTTTGTATTTTATGTATTTCAATCGAATAGATACATTTTCAGCTATACACACACACACACACACGCTGGCAAACATGTTTCGCGTAATTTGAAAATCAAACATTTAAAGCATTTGCCGTTTGACTGCATACATATATTTATCGCTATTATATTCAATATATCTTCGAATATTTTATTTTTCGACTCGTTCCTCGTTGTGGTAGGTCAGGCGAGTGCTGAAAAGTGAACTGAACTGAATTGAACTGAACTGGATTAAGTGGGCAGGCAAAAAATATATAATATTTATGCAAATCCATTTGTGGAGTGGAGCGACTGTTTAATTGATATAAATCAAGTTATTAGCTGATCTTGAGAGAGTTAATTGAACTTGCATGTTTTTCTAGAAGGTAAAAAAGCTTTAGCAAGTGACTGAAATCGAGGAAAATGTTTGAGAGTCGTATGTGAAGGCTTAAGCTGCCTCAACTCTCTATAAATATTTTCCTATGTATCTAAATGTACTTTAATGAGCTTTGAAAGCGACTGAAAGCTCTCGGAATGACTCAAACTATCCAATAAGTTTATATGTCTGAGCTTTTTATGACCAATGCCGATTTAACTGTCTTACAACATTTTAATTGCAATACTCTGCCTTAAAAAAGCTTTTCAAGCTGCTGAAACCCTAAATAAATCATTAAAGCTGTTAAAAGAGTTTATCAAAAAGAGATCTTGAAAATATATATAGTATATCTACCGCCGAAGTCTTTGAAACATTTTTCTGCTTCAAAAAAAGAGTTTTCTTAATTGTCAAGCTATTTTCCTTCTGCAAAAGCTTCAAAAGATAAAAACTTTTTAAAAATCTCCATAAAATTCTTGGAGTCACCTGCTTGCAAAATATTTAAATAACTTTTAGCTTAAGTCACTTTAAAAAGCAGCTAAAAGCTCTCATTGTAATTAACTCAACTTCTTAAGCTTTCTTCAGCACTTTCTTGAGGCAATTAGGTGCACTTCTCTCTCTGTCTCTCTCCCTCTCTCTCTCTCTCTTTCTCTCACTTGTACTGTCTCCTACTGTCACTCACTTTATTGTCTTATGGCACTTTCAGTTAATGTCAGTGCACTTTAACGACTTCCCAGTTAGTCTTAATTACTTGGTCAACGCACCTGAAGACAGCTGCTGCTGCCACTGCAGCTACTGTTCAATCAGTTGAGCTTGTATCTGTTAGGTTGCTGTATCTTGTATCTTATTGTAGCCGAGTATCTGAGTATCTCTGTGTGTCTTCAACATTCTTAAGACTTCGCTTCTCTCAGCCTACTAGGGCTTCTCTGTGTGGTTTTACCTGCTTCCTTTCTACACATTTCTCCTCTTATTTACTATGCCGTATCTCACTCTACCCTATAGTATGCTCTGTCCATTAGCTAATTAGCAAATATTCATCTAAATCAGAGAGCCCTTTCTCCCTCCCTTCCCCCTGGTACAAATTGCGTAATGCGATTTGAATTGAGCAGACGCATAAATGTCACAAATGCTACAAATTGCAATATCAAATGAACATCAATAAAAGCACTTTATGTCGCAAGTCACTTAAGGCACACACACACAGATACACACACACACACAGATACACAGATACACTTACAGATACATAGATACTGTGGCAGCTGCAGTTAAGTAGCTGCCCAGCAGCGTGCCCACTAAACAAACATGGCAACATGTCTATTCCTACAAACTGCGTTGTTGTTGCTGCTGCTGCTGTTGTTGCTGTGTTGCTGCTGCTGTCGCTGTGTTGCTGCTGCTGCTGCTGTTGTTGTGCATGAAAAAAAAGCTGCAAGCTTGGGGAGAGACAGCAGTCACACAGCATGAAAGGCAAATGGAAACAAACCCAACAGGCCTGCAAAAACCTAACGAATCGAAATTCAATCAACGATCAATGAAACGACTGCAGGGACAGCGGGGAGAGCAGTGACAGCAGGGAGCGGGGGGCAGAGGTGGCAGCAGGCACTGCTGTTGGCCAAGAGCAGCACAAGGGCTTACCAAGGGCTCTGGGCGGCATTTAACATTTCCGTTGCCATTGTCGCAGCTTCGTTTCCCCCAGCTACTCCTCCTCCTGCTCCTCCTCCCCAGTTCCCGGCCAGCGCATTCCCAGAGCTACCTGGACCAGGGATGTGGCAACAGCTGCGCCTGCTGGCCCGCTGCCTCCTCCACTGACTGTCGGCATCCTGCGCTGTCTGCTGCCTGCGGAAGCTGCGCTTAGGGCCAACGTAGCCAGCGGATGTTGTGCATCCACAGCCCACGCCGCCTCCACTCGCCTCCTTAATTCAGTTTACTCTGTTTTTGCTGCTTCTCATGCGTTTTGTTTGCCCTCGCTACGTTTTACTCGTTTAGGTGCATAAATGTCGCTTAAATATTTTTATTGCTCCTGCGGGCATAGCACCACTGTGCAGCAGTGCCACTGTACCACTGTACCACTGTACCCCTGCCTCGTCATCATCAGCAACACGAGCTAATCGCTTTTGCTGATGCGAATTTGCATTTGAAATGCCAACAATGAGTGCAGCGCAGAGATACAGATACACAGCTAGAGATACATAGATACACAGATACATAGATACACTCGTTGCAGTTGCAGATACAACATGGCTGGCTGGCAGAGTTTAATTTGTTTTGCCGGCTTTTATAAATGGCCAGCATGGCTGATTAGCCAGCTAAAGCTGCGCATTAAGTGAACTGATTATGACCTGGCACAGGGCAGGGTTCGGGTATGGCCTCAATTGGTTGGGTTTCGGGCATGCCCCAGCCAATCCAATGGGGAGCCATCTGCATAAGTAATTAATTGCATTTCTCTAGCAGCAGCAGCTGCAGCAGCAACGGCAGCAACATCGACGGCAGCAACATGGACGGCAGCAACCACAGCCCAGCAAGCATTTCCCATCGTGATGAGCATCGTTTGTCGATTGCCAACTTCCTGCACACTCACACACACACACATTCACACACACATAGAGAGACCCTGCTAACTTACTGCCTCGGTCCAGCTTGGACTTGCCTGGCAAATTATTAAAACCAACATCTGCAATCCCTCGGGCCACGCTGCGCTGCGCTGCGACAAACAATGTGAAACGACGATGCTGACAAATGACGAATGCAATTTGTTTGCCTCGAAAATGTGTGTGAGTACCCGATACTCAGTACTCACTACTCAGCTGGTGAGTCTGTGAGTAGTGGCAAAATATTTGCAAATTAAGTCGCTGGGGAATGTCGATGCAATCGAAGCAAGGGGAAAAACTCGTCAGGTCTAGGCTCACTTAAATGTGCTTAACTTATCTATACTTCATGAGATTTTAATTAAATTTTGTGCACGAAAAGAAAATAGTATAACAATTGCGTATACCAAGTTTCAACAGCCTGTCTATAGACTTGCGCCTGTTATCGCTTGGCAAAGTACAAATTAGCATAACTTATCTATGTTTGCAGGGATTTTTATGAAATTTGGTAGACATAAAGAAAATAGTATATTACTTACATATAATAAATTTCATTAACCTACCTACAGCTATGGGCTTGTTATGCAGCAAAGTTAGTCTAGGTCAGCTGTCTATTAAGTTAATGCTCTGAAATTTGGTATAACATAAGTAAATACTCTAATGATTATATATTTTAAATTTCATTAGGCTAGCTTTAAGCATGGCCAGTAAAAAACGCACAGCTCTCCCCTCTATAGAGCAATTGCCCTGAAATTTCAGTTATACCAAAATAACAATCTAATATCTTTATATATAAAATTTCATTACTCTATCCCAACCCATGCGTTAGTTATGCCACAGAAACCAAGCGCAGCTCACGTATTTCACAATCTACACACTATTTTAGCTAGTCAGCCCTTTGTTTTATCAACGAAAGCCTGTTCAAGCCCTTTCTAGCCCCCGCCCCCTCCCATGCATTGTGTAGGGTATTAAAAATGCAGCTTGGCTGATAAATAGTAAATTTCATCAGACGATTGGATTTATGTGCGTGATTGTTAGCTTCGGTTTTTGCGTAAACAATGGCAACAAAAAAAAAAGTTAATCTCACCTATCGTCGTCGTCGTCGTGTGGATCAATAAATTTTTTATTAAATTGTGGCAAGTCAGGCTAGAGATATTTTTTTTTTTCAAGCGAGGGCTGTGTACTATGTATGGGAAATTGTTTCGTTGTTTTTATTGCTTTGAAATTGCCGAATAAAAGTTTTTCTTATAGAAGGAGAAGGAGGAGGAGGAGAAGGGGGCACCTTCTGCTGCTACATGTGGATAGGCAGCTGCCAGAGTGCCATGTGAATCTCTTGGCAATTTTGCAGGGCCTTTGCCTGTCCATTCAATTGAACACTCACATTACACATACGACACGTGGGTCGAAGGTGAAATCCTTTTTGCGTGCCCTCTGTACACCCTGTGCACCCTGTGCCCTGTGTCAGCAAAGTAAAATTTTGGCAGCTGCTGCAAGACAGGTAGCAGGAGGAGGGAGAGTGGGAGGGGGCAGGGGTCTAGGCACTGCCCTAGCTAAGCTGATTTGGCAGCTAGCAAAAGCTGACAGCTGCTGCAGCTTTGCCACCCTACTAGACCCTTCCCCCAACTCCTCTTAGCCCTCTCTTTCAGCCCCTGCCAAGGTGGCAAATAAAAGCAGGCAAAAGCAGCGTATTTCTGGCTCTTTTCTGGCTGCTTTGCTGGCTGCTTCTGCTCGCTTTGCCATTAACACAGAGGCTGCACTTGAACTTGAGGCGCCATAAAATGTTGCCGCATACATATTTAATGTTGACAGTTGACTGGATAGCAAGACGCTCTCTCAGAGTGTGTGTTTGTGTGTGTATTTACGTGTGTGTGTGTGTGTGTGTGCATATCATGACCTTAAACTTCAACTTGTTTTTGTGGCAAGCCGCGAGACGTGGCAGCAGCCGCAGCAGCAGCTGCCGATGAAGACACGCACAAAGCGAACTACACGAAGCGAGGCAAAGCAAACACACACACTCGCACACACACACACACGGGCGGCACAAGGCACAGGCCCGCCAGGCAGGTTGTTAATGTCGCTGCCAAATGCACTGCGCGAAATGCAGCAGCAAGTTGGCAGACAAAAAAATATATAATCAGGCATAAAAATAATCTAATAAACGAAATAATATAAAAGAAAGCTAAAATATTTTAGCTAGTTTACAGCTGCACAAATAACTGCTAAAAAATAATTTAAAAAAAATATTTACACGCTCTTTTCTGCCAGTGTAGCCTGTAGTCTTGGCCTGGGCCTGCACGTTGATCGGACGCGCAAACGACATGAGCAATTAAAAATTTGTTAAATTAATTTTGCAAAAAATGTATATATATATTTTCTTTTTTTGCCACTGCTGAAGAAACAGCAAAGGCAGCACAGAGGCAGATAAATGAGTGAAGAGAGGAAGAAGAGAGAGAGAGAGAGAGAGCAGCCCGTGCCCAGGCAACTGGCAAACCCGGCAAATGGTTCTCTGACAACGTTCCCGATTTCTGTGTAATTCATTAGGAACGCTTGCCGGTTTGAGCGGATTCTGGCGGCTCCTCCCACTGCCCTCCCTGCCCCTGCTCTATGCCCCTCTTTTTCCACTCCCCCTCCCTCCCTTTCTGGGCGTTTTATTGCTACACTTGACATTTTGTCAGCAGTTGCGTATTTTAATTTAATTCATTTTTATTAAATGCGGGCTCAGCGCTAAAAAGAGATGAGTGCAGCAATGGCAGCATACCCTGCCCCCTCCCCTGCTCTGCCTGCACCCCCTCCCCTTGCTGCCCGCACGTGGCCAAAGCCAATGCCAGTTAAGTTGACATTTATTTGTGCATTGCGCATACGCCGCGTCGTCTGCCATGGCGGTTAGCCAAGTTTGTCAGAACTTTTGTTCGGGTCCAGCAGCAGCAGCAGCCGCAGGCTGTCTCACTCACTCACTGTCTGTCTCTCTGTCTGTCTGTCTGTCATGTGTGTCGCTTGTATGTTTATCTTGAGAGAGAGAGAGAGGGGAAGTAGGAGCAGGGGCGTGGCAGCGCTTTAAAGTTTGGACATCATTGCAAATGGTCTTAGCAACGGATTTGGCGCAGATTGGATTTGCGAGTCTGCTGAGCGAGACAGGCAGGCCAGGGAGGAGCAGGCAGAAAAAGGCTAAGGAGCAGGCTGAGCAGCAGGCAAAGGAGCAGCAGCAAATTCAATTAAAATACATGGCCCAAACTCGTGCATGTGTGTGTTGGCAATTAAATTAAAAGTTTCTGCTACAACTAAATAGAAACAGTTAGCAAAATGTTAATGACTCTTGCTGGGCTCAGGAAATGAAGCAAAAACTTTCAGGCCAGGCCCCCGAAAACACCTTCAGCCAAATTGGCCAAGACGAACCCTCAAAAAAATAAAAACCGCTCACGAATTCTGCTGAGACTGCGACTGGCAGGCAAAAATCAATTGAAAGGGCCACGATCAGCAAAAGCCTGACAAACTTGGCCCAAAACAAGGCTTATAAACAATAAGCAGGCGCTCCTGTCTCCCTCCCCCCCTGACTTAGCTGTTGACAGTCCCAAAAAAAAAGCAGATTTCTAGCCTTCGGCCAAGCCAAGTCAAAGCTTTGGCAACGTGATCGCATTCCTGGCTCAGACTCACTCAGACAATAAGTCGCAGTTTTTCTTCTCTTTTTTTGGTGGCCGCATCGATCACGATCACGCCGATTGATAGACTGACTAACTGACAGCTTGACTGGGGGGCACTGGGCCAGTTGGCTATCATAAATACATAATGGCAAATCGAAGGAAAATCGATAGAAAAACAAGTAGGTAAGGCTACAGTCGGGCGCCCGACAGTAAGATACCCTTCTCCCAATTTTCTAAATCCGTTACAAACGTATAACCACACTCATAATTTTAAACAGAGAATTCTGCACAAATACTTCTACTACATATAGCTTACTTGCTCGCACTCACACAGCGACGCGCGTAAAGAGTAAAGCGACACGACGCAACGTCGACGTCGGCGTCAACTGCTCAAAGCAGCGCGTCGGCTGCTGCCCGTACTGAACATTTGTACTGAAAACGTTGACTTGAATAACTTCTGTGTTATTGGTCCGATCGGATTGTTATTTGGAGGATATGTTCATATTGCATTCAGCTTTATGCATACCAAAGCAGAACTTTGTAAGTTTAATACTTTGCTGAATAATCGTAAATTACCGATTTGCGGGGGCGGTGGGCGTGGCATCAAACATTTGACATAAACTTCACCTGCCCCGAATATATGGGAACCTTCATACCGAATTTGGTGTCTCTAGCTTTTTTAATAGCTGAGATCTGTTGTCTCAAACAAACAGACGGACAGACGGACAGACGGACAGACGGACAGACGGACAGACGGACAGACGGACAGACAGACGGACATGTCTCAATCGACTCGGCTAGTGATCCTGAGCTAGAATATATATACTTTATGGGGTCTGCCACGCCTCCTTATGCCTGTTACATACATTTTGCACAAAGTTAGTATACCCTTTTTTGACCATTTTCAATGGTCGAAGGGTATAATAAAAAACATCGACTGCAATCGCCACGCGGCGATCTGCGGTCACCTCGATGCGCGATGTCATAGGTTGCACCCGTCCAATCGACACAAGGGGGCAGGCCAAGTGTTGCCTAAGCCAACTTGAACTTCGGGCCAACAAAATACAAAAAAACCGCTGCAATTGCACAATTAAAACCGCTAAACAAAAAACACGCTAAACAAACAAAGCAAAAACAGCGAAACAAATGAAAATTAATGCGGCTTATGCGACCACATGGCCAGGCCAATAATTTTCCAGCCACAACAACAATGAAAATGCAGTCAAAATATAGCCAAAAAACAGTTAAAAAAATAACCGAAAAAAAAATAGCCAAAAAGTTGAGTCACTTTTAAACCGATTATGAGCAGAGAAAGAGAGCGAGAGAGAGAGAGAGAGCGCATGGCTTTTTTTAACAATTAAACAATTGCAGCTTGCAGACAGTCAAATTTATGAGGCACAGCAGCAACTGTTGCCGCAACAACAACAGCAGCAGCAGCAACAACAACAGCTACAACAACAACACGTGCCTTTTCCCTTTCGCATAACATGTCAAATGTCATTTGTAAGCGCGATCCCAAGACATCGAGGCAGTTAGATAAGTTGGCAGCTTAGAGAGAGAGAGAGAGGGAGACAGAGCAAAGATACATAAGAGTGAGAGAGAGGGAGAGAGCAGAAGGCAGGGCAACTGTGAGATCAGACAGCTGGCATCGCCTGTCGCATTTAAGTCCAATTCAATCAACTCTAACTGACGAAAATCAATTAAAGACAGCAGCATTTATATCTTGTCGTATCGCATAGAGCGAATCAGTGTGTGTGTGCGAGTTAAGCTATAAGGCGGAAGAGGGGAAAGAGGGGTGGGAAAAAATAGGAAATAAATACTGGAAAAACCTAAGCTTGCAGACATGCCTAGTTTAAAGAGAGTTCACAACAAAAATGCGCGCGTGTATCATATCTTTTTACATAGATCTCTGGCCCTACTATAGCTAGAGTTATGAAATTTGCTATAAGGCAGCTGGGTATGCCTACAAAGCGATTGGCAATTTAAAAGCTGCAGATTAAGTGCGCAATTAGGCAAAAATTGGAGGGGTTTTCAATTATGTTTTACCCTATGGCAGCTACAGTTGTGTCTGTTTGCTGCTCTTGAGTATATTTCTGTGATTTTACAGCATTTTCAATTTGCTTACGCTCTCTCTCTCTCTCTGTCTCTCTCTGTCTGTCTGCACATCTGGCTTGACATATGTCAAAATTCCTATTCCACTCTATATATATATGCCCATCATATTGGCTGACTGTCATTAGCAGCATTTCAATCATGTCTCTCGTGCGTTGATTAGCTTTACTCCGCAGAGCTCAAAATCCTTGTGATGCCAGCAAGCTCACCTGTCTCTATCGCTCACTCTGTCTGCCCTACTCTCTCCCTGTCTGCCCTACTGTCTCTCTGTTCTACTGCCTGTCTGTCTGCCCAAGTGTGTGTCTCTCTGTCTGTCCTACTGTCTGTCTGTCTGCTCTGTCTCTTCGCCTTACTGTCTGTCTATCTGCCCTACTGCATGTCTGTCTGTCTGCCCTTCTATCTGCCCTGTCTCCCCTGTCTCCTCTGTCTCTCCTTCGCCCCACAAGGTGTTCCACACAATGCCCAAGCCCAAATCGATATGCAAAACGTATGCTGCACTGCAATTGCCTTTTCCAGTCAGCTAACGTGGCTCATACACACTGCGCGCCTTATGGCTGCGTCTTCCCGGCTCAGGTTGTCGTCCCCTCCCTCCCATGTATCCCCTTGAGGGGTCCCTTGTCATTGTCACCCCATCGACAATTGCTGACAAATCATTTGCCATTTGGCTGCATTTCGCTTTTGGCATTTTTCCGCTGCGGTTGCCATGTGGCATGTGCCACAAATATTTTTGAGCGCAATATGTCGTCAAAATGTCTCGCTATCTGACGCTCGCTCTGCATGTCTGTCTGTCTCTCAGTCTGCCTGTCTGTCTGTCTGCCTGTCTGTCTGCCTGTCTGTCTGTCTGTCTGTCTGTCTGTCTGTCTGTCTGTCTCTCTGTCTGTCTGTCTGTCTGTCTGTCTGTCTGTCTCTTTATTTCTCTCTATCTAGTCTATCTAGCTGACAGTCTGCCTCTCTCCCTGCCTCGCTATCGCTCTCCATCTAGTCTATCTAGCTGACAGTTGGTCTGTCTGTCTGTCTCCCCGTCTCCCCCTCCATTTGTCTGCCTGTCTATCGGTTTTTCGGC